>JAARMF010000173.1:55740-82817 GCA_022844705.1 Toxascaris leonina | reverse complement strand
GGGGGCGAAGCTTTTAAAATGATTCCGACTTGAGTCAACTCGATAGCAACCAAAGAAAAACATTTCCAACGACTCTCGCTTAATGACTGATGAAATTTCGCGTGGAAAAGCGTGACGTAGATATGAATAGAGAAGGAACTCGTGAAAAGCACCTCAATGTGAGATCCTCAAATCTCACCGTTGTTCAGAGTTGCAAATCGTCCATTTCAAAAATTAAAAACAACGTCGCAGTAGTTGGAGATTGGTCGAGAGAGCCTTGGTGTCACTCCTGGCGATAGGCGGTTGACAAGCGGAAGCACCAAGCATTAGTGTTTTTTCATCAACCATCAAGCATTCTCTATAAATTAAGGCCTTTGCAATGTTTGTGAGCCATTCAAAACAATTCCACAGGTTTAATTTTTTTTTATGATCTATGTGATTTGATATTCACGTTCAGTATCGGTCTCCTCTCCAGCTCTAGCCATACCACCTATTTGCGATAGGAAGGATACGACCCTCTCGTTTCCATAACAGTGGGGATGAAACACCTACTGCCATTCACTTCCAGCACCTTGTGGTTGTTCCAGTACCACAAAGGATGTTTCCTCGCATGCACTCTTAGTATTTACTTTGACTTTTCAACCGCTTACCATTTTTGCCTCCACTCTTCGTGACAGTGAATTCCGCGTTGTAATGTGTTTTAATGCCTCAAATAATTCAGCGGTGCCACACTCTCGACGGGTCACGCCCGAATTGCTCAAAGAAGGTCAGGCTACAGAAGGTGTTGACAAGACGGCTGCAACACCAGCACCTCAAGAAACAACAGCCACGGAAACAACAGCCAAGGCCATCCCTACTGTTCAGCCTCTTGCTTCCACGGGTCCAGCTGCTCCCACCGGCGCTAATGTGCCATCATCTGCACAAGCCACCCAAAGTCAAGTGCGTCGCTCGGAACAGCGACCAGCGAAGAAGCTATCTCGATTTACCGTTACCCGGGTCCGATCCCCACCCCGTTTACCAGTGACCGCGACTGCAACTGCAACCAACCCTCAGAGCGTAGACTTAGTTAAACCTGGTATACCTTCAATGGCTGGTCCTGGCCCAACGCCTATGGTCACACCAGCACGGGTTCAACAACCACCGCTAAGCGTAGCTGTCCCTGCTCCGAAAGTAGTCACTGTGGACCCAGCCACTAAAGCCGATCGTGGTCAGCAAGAGTCTACGATAAGATTCGTGGTCACACCCATCACTGGCCAGGCGCAGAAATTCCGAGTTACTTCCTTACCTGAGAAAGGACCATCTGCACAGCATCCAGCAGTCCCGGCATCGTATATTGTTACCACTGGTCGAGAGGAACCATCACAACCAATACAGCCTACGCCTCCAACACAGACGGCATTACAGACACTACCGCAGCCATCACCATTACCGCCACAACCGGTTCAGCCTTATCCCCACCAAGCACCGTTAAAAATATCGCCGCAGATGTTGCCATTAGCGCGACAGCTGATTCAGCTTTTTCCCCAGCGAAGAGCAAGGCAAGCGGCATTACAAATACCACAGCAACCATTACCACCAGCACAACAACCGGTTCAGTCTTTTCCTCAGCAAGCAGCAAACCTCGCTCAACCGGTGCATGCTCCTGCGTCTACCGCTACCGCTGTCCACACTCGACCAACGCAACGTACCGTAATGGGATCGAAGAGGTAACAAACAGCTTCTCCGATGTTCAGCTTGTTCGGTCTTACAGAAAGATTTCCAAACCTCAGGGAAAACATCTGGATTTTCTTAAACTGCCGATTCTTCGTCGGAAATTATTTTCACTACCGTTGTAACGGTGTTGTTTGACGATGCGTTACGTAGAATGTTTAGGTCGTTCACGCATTACTCTGTATATTTTTCATCAAACAACATTACGATAATGGTATCTATTACATCCTATCGTGGACGCGACACGAACTAGGTTGTGACCCGTAGAGATGGAATAAATGTGGTCGCAGCAAGGCCGGGGATGCGTTTAACCCGCCATCACATGGGGACAGTGAAAACTAGTTCCGGTGGAGCAGCACCACTTGGTGCAGTCCGGACCGGTTGGGTCAACCGATCGAAACAACCCTGAGTTCGTCTTCATAAGTCTAACCCTCGCCAGGCCAAAACGGTCTTTGTGTGCGAATTAGATACCATTGTTTTGCTTGCAATGATTGCTTATTGAAAGCGCTGCTGTTCACAAGAAGTACTACTGCCACAATCGGCAAATGAGGCTTTGCTCATTTGTTGAGTGAATTGTTGTGTGATGCTGTGTTTGCTTCGCATAGGACCGATCTGTAATGAGGCTAAGAGAGGGCAAGCTAATGATGACAGCATTTGCTGGTCCAAGCAAATAAGTCCATAATCTTCAGTAATCTCATCTTAAAAAGATATCTGGCGAACAAAAACTCTTTCAAATTCGGAAAAACTGTTGAACTGTTTGATAACTCTCTTAACTTCTGCAGTGTATTCAACGTCTGTTTACCTCAGCTGAGTCGCATTGTATCCAAAGTATATCACGACATATGGGCACTATAATGGTGTGCTATAGTGTGGTATCATGATGTACAGCACCCCATGTTGTAGTGTCCTTTGGCATCCGTGAGATCTGCTACAGTTTTTTGAGGGCATGACGTGAGGGAGAGAATATTATTGAGTGACGTTCCTCATTTCTGGAGATGTCAAATTTTTTGATGGCTACTCGATATCCAGCTTTTATTATTTATTCACAGAAAGAATTTCAAGCATTTTTCAGAGTCAAGCGAACAGTAACTGCTCGGCAATCACTTCCAGTCCTCGTTGAGGAACCTGAACTCGAAGAAATGGAAGACGTCACTCAAGCAGAGGGGATTTCCGCATCAACATCGCAAGTGTCAACGACAAGCAGTGGTTCGTCCGGACCAAGCACAGCTAGATCAGCGTCAAGTTGGAAGACGGTTATTAAGCGTCCTCAGAAACCAATGCTTTGTTTTGTGGTTGAACCATCAGGACGAGCACACTCGACATCCTCAGTCGACACAGGATCGTCGACCTCAGAAGCCAGTAAACAACAAATTCAGTCATCGACCGAAGTACGTCGTAGCGGCATGCCATCCGGGCACAAAGTGATTACCTTCGCCGAACTTTATACGCGTGTTATCAGTGAGTGCAATCAAACGGAAACAATATTTGAACGGTTGGTGTTTGTTGCAAATGAACTTCGTTATGGGAGTTTATAAACGAGGAATACCTAAAGGAGTGATTGGACAAGTACAAAATGTCGTATGTGAGGTAGCGATCAGAAGTTAATTTATACTTGGAATAAGGACAAAGTAATTTTTAGTGCAAAACTGTGAGTGAACTTAGTCTGTCTTTGATAGAACGCGCGTCACTGTGGAGATAATTTTGATGCAGAAAGGTACCTATGTTGAGTTTGTGAGAAAGGGGATTTGATATAATTTCTGCATTCGTGAAATTTCGAAGCGGCAAACTTTTTGGGAGCAAACAGAGGGGTAGGGGGTAAGGAGGGGGGAAAGTAAGGGAGGGAGAAAGGAAAGCAGCAATAGACCAACTGTGTATCGGAAGGTTTTCTTTATTTGTTTATTATTTGGCGATGAGAGAACCAACCAGGACTCGCGACTGCTCATCTAAAAATTTTGTTTTCTCGAGATTTCTTGATTTCATAT
This sequence comes from Toxascaris leonina, assembly GCA_022844705.1. Lineage (NCBI taxonomy): Eukaryota > Metazoa > Nematoda > Chromadorea > Rhabditida > Ascarididae > Toxascaris > Toxascaris leonina. The sequence goes on along the minus strand of JAARMF010000173.1, from coordinate 79,146 downwards.
CACATTTCCACCAAATATTGATGTTGAGTGCCTTAAGATTAACTAACTATAGTAATGATAAGCAACCTTACGGGCAATTAATTTCTGTTAAAATACATCAGTTTCATTTCAGTCTCAACACTCGCTTATGTGATTTGGAAAGAGCGCATGAGGAGTTACGAGCACGAACAGCGAATCGACCCGTTCAATACAATCACTCTCAATAGATAATTCCACCGTGACATTACCGTGATGAAACGCTTGTATATGATCAACTAACTTGTAGAAACGATTTATTTTTCCTTGCGACTACTGACTGAATATTTTACACTTCTTTCTGCCAAATATTTACTGGAATTGAAATTAATTTGGGATTGAAAGCTAAGAGCGAGGCTACTCTCTAACTGCATCAGCGTTAAAGTGGACAGTCAGTACTCGAAGTTTGAATATTCTGATCACAGTGATTTTGAATCATCAATTCACATGCCGTTATTTTGAGGGCGATTTTCCGGAAATTTATTGAGTTCACCTATTTTCTATCATTTGGAATACTTTAAGGAGAGGCTTCGACAGTTCGAACGACAACTAATTGCACACATTTTATAGCACCTCTCCTTTGCAATAAAATTTGTTCTATATTATCGGATAGCACTCGTTGAAATGCGCTCATTGCATATGAAAGAGACTGCATTATATCGACATAGTTCTTTATTTCATTTACATTTTAGCAATTGAATAAGTAAGCTATCAAGTTGCCATAAATCGAAGAATGCGATCTCGTGATGACTCTCGACAAACTTCAACCCTGTCGCCTGAAAAATATGCATCCATGGCCAGTCAATCATTTGTCTAGGAAAACGAACGGTTGTTGAGGTTATTAAAAGCTATGACAAATCTCTTAATTAATATCGCCCCTCAATTTTGGTACACAATACCACCACCCTCAAAAATGTTCTTCAATAAGTTCATACCAGTAATCAGTGATTGAACTTTCGTATCTATCAGTTATATAATCAGGTCAAATGCGTCCTCAGTTTCTATGCTTCTTTCTCAGCAAGGTCCCGAATAATTATGCTTTCGGACGATCCGTAGAGCATTAGATATTCTGAAGGTCAGTTCTTGCTAAAGGCACAAGCGAGTGTGGGAAGCGGAGTAGGATAGATGTTAAGATAAAGCAGCATTGCATAGGACGCGGCTTTTACTTTACAAAATATGGGAAGAAGAAACAGTTCGGATAGCGAAATGTTTACGAAAACTGATGAAAGCAATAGGACGATGTTGCCGAGTCGTTCGCTGACTTCGACGTTGTTCTCGAGGTAGTGTTGATGCAACGACCTGAACAATGCGTCCAATGTCCTCCTCATCGCTGGCTTTGTTTCTTCGCTCATTTCGTTTGTTGCTTAAATTTCTTTCACTGCATTTCCAACGTCTTTCGACAACTTTGAAAATAATTTGCAGTCAACTAAAGAGCAGTTAATTAGTTGATCCTAGCAAGCCCACGATAAACAAGCATTTCCTCCGCAACATCATTCGATATGTTAATCCTTTATCAATGAAGTCAAGAGTACCGTCTCGCTCATCAGCTGCACTGTTTATGCGGCTTCAGAAAGTATTCGCTATTGAATGTTTTGCTTAAATGCAATAGAATTAAGATATGAAATTATCGCTATCGGCTATATGAGGATCCACAATGGCGAGTCTTACTTCCTTGCCATGATACGAAAGCCTTGAGTGCGACAAATTCTTCGAAAGAAATATTCATTGACACCATTGGAGTGACAACCTCGGACATCATCTTCCGGAGAAGTGGTCGATAGATCCTGAGAAATGGGAGAATAAGTCAAATGCTTTGGATGTAATATTATCCCTAAAAAAGTGACATCGATGCAAAATGTCTTTTTGAATATTTAATGCCGACATTTCATCATGCGTGCTATTCAATGAATGACCTCAGCAATTACGTGGATATACTAACGAAACAGCCTTCTTCCTCGTTTCATGATCCTCGTCTGGATTATGCTGAGAAAAACGACTGGCTGATTTTTGAATACTTTAATTAATTAATTAATTTATTTGTTTTACTTATTTATTTATTTCAAATAAATAAATAAACACTTTAACTGGAATTTCGCTGAATATGTGAGGCATCTAGCCTCGATCTGATTGTCCCGGTAAGGTAAGCAAAACCAAGTAGGAGGCTATTTACTTGTCAGTTTTTCCCACCGTCCGTAGCTAATCAAACGCAGTCGTTTAACTGGCTGAAACACGACTAATTAACGTGAAGATGATTATAACTGAAGCTCATTGCCATGATTAGCCTTCAAGTTACGAACACAATTTCAACATTTATGACACTTGAAAGGTTTCTTTTTACCAAAGATTAAAATCTTGCATCGCAACAAGTGAGGGAATATTACCTTTGTTTAGTATCACCTGAGATCTCTTTCTCATCTTCCCATCCTTCGATCGATTTTTCATCGGTGCCCACATAACCGCCATTTTGCATCACAAATCGATGTGGATAACCAATTTGGATTGTTATGTAACACGGATCCAAAATTGTGTGATAAAGCACACACTTCCGTAAAAACGTTACCTGCAATGGAGGAGATACTCGAGACGATATCTAAATTCTCGCAGATGCCACTCGGAGACTGTAGGTGACCATTTTTAACTACTTTACAACTTTTCATGTCCCGCCTAAAGGGCATTCATTATGCGTATATTCACAGTTCGATCGACTGCATGACAATAAGCCAATTTTACTTGTAAGTCGATACGAGTACTCAACATCATACCATATAATAGATTTCTAGCAAATGAATGGGATATTCGCTCATCACATGTGAGGTGCTATTCAGACAATACAGCCGCCCTTAATTAGGTATTATCCCATATTGCGCGGAACAGATGACGATTTTGTAGGGGGTTTTTTGGGTGAGCATTTCACTGGGTAAGAAAGCACCCCACACGTTCCAGCAAAACCTTTCACAACTGCATCGACACCTAATCAAAAAACAGTCCCAATAAAAGTGCACAACTAACATACCTGATCATATTTCGCAATCGCCTCATATTCAGGCCACCTACGTAACCATTCATAGATAAGTAGAATATGTGTTCGAATCGATTTACGAAAATCACGAAATCGGAGTGGACGAATTTCTTCGACGGTGAATGGCTGAAATATTGCTGAAATGAACTCTCTTTTGATTGTACATTCTACTGTGCAGTATTGCAAAATAATATTGCCAACTTTCACGAGTGACTGTAATATAGGAGTGCTCATTGATGGAAGTATGAAAAAACAAGATTAAATATGATTTGAAGATTCAAAAAAAAATTGAAAAAACGAACACATGTTGGCGTCATTCCAAGCAGTGAACAAACAGGTCTCTCACAAAACATTATTCTCCGTCGTTCACCGATACGCATTTCTTCGGCGATGAGAAGTTGCAATATCTAAACACTCGCAAATGTTATCGCTGATGATCGAATATTTCTGTGACAAGTCTACCGGATATTGTGAACAAATTGCGAATTAACGGCGTGCTTCTCAAACAAGTCGCCCGAAAGAAGCTAAAACAGCTTCTGCGTGCTTTTTTCAGTTTGCGCTTGCTAAATGCGCATTTATAGCGCAATCGTGTCTATGCTCACGTTCATACGCATATGTGTATCATTGTGCGTGCATATGTTGTTTGTCTGTTTGTGTTACAACGCGGATTACGAAACTGTAAGCACCGTGCTCAGCAACCTCCCACAACATTTTCCATGTTGATGCGTCAACTTCAAAATTACCTGCAGTCATTTAGAGACATTGAAAAAGCCCGAATGCATTTCTGGCCCCGGTTGGGTGTCAGTTAATTAACTTTTCGCAGAAAATTTGTCCAGTGATTGCAATACTTCGCATTATTCGGCCTATTGCAATTATTTCGTGCCAAATTCAGAGAATGCTTCGTGAATAGAGAGGAATACACATGTTATGTTATTGCCTCTATCGGTCTCTCAATTTCTTGCTAATCCCTTTGCGAATTTCCACTCAATATCTATTCGTTCAATTGATTTCCTAACCAATTCAGGTTATCGCTAATGCATAAAAAATATCCAGGAAATATTTGTTTCGGATTGGTTATGTGGTTTTGCAGAGGTGCGGCTGTGATTGAAAACACCGAACTGTTAGCTGCGGTAATCTTTTTCATAATGGAACGGATATATTTCAAAATGAGTTCGATTGTGCAAACTTTGAACGCGATCTATTTCATTTGCTTCTTAACTTATGAATTTTTGTTAGACACTCCACATAAGGCACCTTTCATTCAAATTCCCACATATACTCACAATCAATTTTCTCTTCGCTATTAAAAAACCTTCCACAATTGAAGCTGATGTTTTTTTCAAGAAAAAAAGCTTCCAGAATAGGACAACTAAAGAGTGTTGCCTGACTATTCAGGTCTAGCTCTACAGATACAGTAAACCTCACATGTATTTCCACGTCGACAAGTACGCTACAGTACTAGGCTCCTGCCACAACAGATCACTCGTAATGAATGGTAAGTACTGTTACTAACATCATATTTCGGCGCTAAGCATTTGTGGCCGATTCTAATGTCCGATGGGGTAGCACTGATCGACCGGCATGGATATTTCGATGAGCTGATCGGAGAAGTTGCAACATCCCATTCATCTGAAGAAAGCATTCAAACCAGAAACTATTTGTTGTATGTCTCCGTCTTCCCGACTATTCCCCACTTTTCGTATTATATATTGTTTGCAGTTGTTTTTGAGATCTTGAATTGGAAAGTTGTTTGAGAATGTGCAGCATTTGTTCAGTGTTGTGGTCTGAAGTGTTTCATATTCACTTCTTTTGTGAGCGTGACATATTTGCTGTGCAGTTCACAGTGCTGCATCAGACAAATCCTATTCAGCTGAACTGTTTTGAAACTTTTCTTTTCCGTCAAAATCACTTTTTCACGATTATATAAAGTCACATAAAAATTACATACAGTGCTATCAAAAGTATAGAGTCTAACCGGTGAATCTCTCTGGACACGAAGATAGAGATTCCGTTTGTGGAGAGGATGATGATATTGATGATGGTGCGATGACAGAGTATTGCTGCAATGAGAACCACATCAGGTGAATTCTTAGATATAATTGAATACGCAACGCATGAAGATTTCGTTAACGAAGGAGATGAGAAACTGTTGAGTGATTGAGGCAAAGACTGGATTGTGCTTCATATATACACTTGACACTAATGTGCTTGGTGCCTACAAACCTGACCGTGGCTTTGTTGTAGCACCAAAATTTTTAGACCTTTTAAGCTTGCTACCATGATCTGATTCTGGAGTTGCTGTGTTCGAAAACGTGACGTTCAGTCCGAATTTGTGCTATAGAAATATAGCTAGCTTCCTCATTGGCAGTACATGAAGTTCATATAGTTATGTTGCAACCAGTGGCAAGCGATTGATTCCGCAGTCAGAGTTCTCGCGGTCGTAAAAAGCATTTCCGTGCATCGCAGATAGCCAGGGTGGGACCGATTTATCTTGCCATCATCAGACGGAGCAACTTATTGATGAATCTAACTGAGGAATCGCCCATTCTTGGTTCTGCAAAAAACATCACTACGCTGTTTCGCGTTTTCAGATGGAAACTTTTGCAAACTGCATCGAAGTGTCAAAAATTTTGGAGGGGAGGAAATAAGTACTTGGGAACTTTTTGAATCCCATTAAAGTCACAGTCAAATCATTAAAGGCACATAAGCGTTCTGCGAACGTTACAGTACGATATGCAATTCACACAATACCGTAATCGGCGAATTTTCGCTTTCACATTGCTCATTTGCGATGTGCAGTTGAATGGCGAATTTTTTATTTCTCTTGAGGCCTGATCTCGTGCAGAATGCACGTCGCTTCTCCAATTCCGTCTTTTTTGGCTGCACGTCTGAAAGTTTGTGCTGAATGACTCATTGAAATTCGTTTTCTCAGTTTCATGCATTCAAGAGATTCTTATTGTTTGCCACGAGAATAACCATTTCTGCTTCTTTAGCACAGCGAAATAATGACAGTCGAAGAGTAATACATTTTGTCGATGAGGTGCAGAGTTAAGTCAGCAAAGAGCTTCCCTTTGAGCACCACACTGTCGCACGTTAGTATATATCCATGAACACGGCCGATAATTGACTGAATAAGCAAATTAATCAAGCAGCGCTCACTCTTGTCCCCCTCCCCCTCCTCTCTCACCCCACACCCCTCTTCCCCCTTAAAATGTTGCAGTTTGTTAGGCTAGTGACTTTTACATGCAAATGCACTTACAAATTTTCTTCATTCCCTCTTCCAAACATCGTCGAAATCGACAGGCTCTGCATATTTGCCGCACTGCTGAAATGCACTTCATTCTATGATTATGCAAGAGAAGCAAATGGCAAAAGACTGCATTCATTCAGGTGGTTGCAGGTTTATCATCAGTTTTTCATGTCAGCGGACATGCCAGTGAATGAAACTTACTACATAAACCTTCTGAAGAAGATCGTTTATTAAGCAAGCCTTTTTTCGGCAACCAAACTGCAGCTAAATGAGCATTTGATCGGTAGAAAAGGTATGCAAATTCTTGGGTATCTCTAACTGCGTATGAAGGCCTTCGAAATTGACCGATCAATTCGAATGCAAGATATCTGCCATTGTGGTAACCTTCGTGATCCCTGACTTCAGTGATTCTCGAAATTAAACTAGCAGACAGACAGACACATACACACAGCATATAAACAGACGCGAATAGAAATTGTTCCAGTGAACTTACAGTAATGAATGAAGCAATTGTTACAGCCTGTGGCACATTTGAATTGTCTGTTGAGATTGACTGTGCGACGAAAAAATGCAGCGCAGGCACTGCACGATTGTGCGTCAAAGTGGAATCCAGTTGCCTGAGCCTTGCAGATTCGACAGCCGTATTTCTCCTCCACCTCTAAACAGGCATTGATCCACCACAGGAGTTGCAATTGATTACTGAAGTATCTAAAAGGCTACAACGTATTGCGAAAGCAATGATATACGTTGTTTCAAGATTTTCCTGGATGGATCAATTAACGGTATTTTGTAAACTTCTGTTGCGGTCCAGGTGGTCCTCGGTCCATTTCTCTGAAGTGACTTAATTTTCTGAGTGTGATGAGATGATAAATCTCATCTGCAATTACCTGCAGATTTTGACGAGCCGAATAAAAGGTTACGATTCCTGCGGTCTGCGTTCGGATGAAACAATTGAACTACCTTCATGAAGTGGGCATTGTAAAATTCATAGGAATATCAGCCAGCATAACAGACAGAAATCAAAGCGTTATACTAGATACTTATGGTGCGGAGTATAAATGTAGTGTATGAATATGTGAACTCAAATGCTCTAAGTACTACGATTGACCGTGGGAAGATTTTCGGAGGCAGAGAGAGGGCTATAGAGTTTTTTCGACAAGGAGCCCAGAAAAATTCTCATTTTCGGACCATCAAAACAAATGGCGAAAGAAAGAGGTCACTTCTTGGCAGAAGTTCAAAAATCAGAATTCTTCCTGCCAAATAAAAGATCTTTGAATCTTTTGTTCTAGTAGAAACTGCTGCGTTGTTCTAGCGAAATGTGAAGACTTTCTACTCGTTATAACGCTAAACGCGAGTGCATCTTACAGGCGGAAAGATATATAAAATATTTGAGTTGGTGGAGCCCGTTATGGACGTTGATGTAATCCAAAAACATATAGAGACAAGAAAATTTCATCGGTGAGAATGTGCGATGAATATCGAGAAAGTATACCACGATGATGGGAAAACGTGGAGCAGCTGGAAATATGGGCTGCGAATTAAGGAAATTTATGGCAAAAAGAGCAAATTCGGTCCGACTTCTCTTTGAAAGATCGGCTTCTAATTCCCATGTTCTCCCCCCCCCCCCCCCCCCCCCCTCCAGAGTTACCTCATGCCTCTCGCCTCCACTCTCGCCTTTCATTCATAATCACTCCCGGCCTCCCACTGCATTAAAAGTGACGATGACAGGTTCGGTTGCTGCTTACATTAACGCACCAATGATAAATCAAAATGGCCTAAACGGCACTGTACCTATCCTCCAAAATCTTCAGCCATTGTATAAGGTGATTTGAGGTGACAATATTCGTTACTTAGCAGAAGTGAGATTACGAACAGTGCTAATTTGAATACAAAATTTGGATATTATGGTGCGATACATCACTCACAGCGTTGTCGCGTTTTAGGCAATAAGCAGTTAATTGTTAAGCCGAAGTGAGTGCACGATCAACTAACCTTTATCAACGAGCATCGTTGCCCGAATCTATGGAATCTTGTGGCGCTTCTGTCAGGCGACTGTCGAACGCACTTTATGCGTCCTTCAATTACATTGCAAGTGGTCGAGATGCTTATGGCGGTTGACGATTTTGATAAAGGCACAGTTTCAGCTAGAAGTTGATAACAGCCAAAATGTGTCCAACCACTATCAATACCGAAGAGCACTAACACGACGACAGTCCTCTTTTCGCTGGTCACTGATGTCACTTTTGCGGCTTGTTTGTCGTTCTACATGACATTCCTTTCCCCATTGTTTGACACTGCCCATACAAAGTCTCCTCCTATTATTACATCTCCAATTCTCTGAAGAAGAGATTTTTTATTTGTTCAGAAGCAAATTTCTTTATTCAATCATTTAGATTTAACTGCATCCACTCTATCATCCCTATTACAACCAGATATGGCGATTCGCATGAGAAGGTGGCGATGACCAATGGTGAGAGAATAAAAACAATCAGTACTCTCAGAATAGAAGGAAGATGCAGTGACACAAACTGTGACCCGTCAGTTTTGCGAAAAGGACTTGCTTGTTGATAACACAGACGTCGACTTCAGCATATAACGAAATGAGGGATCGACTTCGCAGCTAGGCTTTAACTCGGTCTCTTAACTCGGTCAACCTTGCTAAAATGTAAATTCTTTTGGCTGTACAAGGATAACTTTTATAATCTCACGGCTTTTTAAATTACAAAAGGAACATTCAGACATCGACAATCTTTTATCAAAACTCTCATAAAGATCGTGCTTTCTCGATTGCAAACTTCCCATTGTCGCTCTTTGATGCAAATGTGCATTCCATATTTAGATTACAGTTGCAGTGGTTCAATGTTCAATTCTTTCTTTATTAATAAAGCTGTTGAACATGATGGAAGCTTCTACAATGTGGTTGCTTTTTTTTTTAAATCCATCGCTTCATACTCGTAAGTTGATTCGCATAACTTCGCTCTCGCAATCTCCTCTTCCGTTTTCTTGCACCTTTTCGAATAATGGCATATGCAAACGTATTGAAAAGTGCTCACTACACAGGTAACTTCAACGGATAGCGAATTGACCGTGTGTGGATATTTTTCATATGGTCGCGGTAATGAAGGTTCGAATAAACGTTGTAGTGGATTTGCTGTAATACAAATATCGTTAAATGCTGAACAATTTAAGACTTTGCTGCAATTTTCTTGCCATAGATGCAATTTTTGTTTTACGGTGGAAAATTCAAGGCCGATCGTGAATTCCGAAGAGTTTCGATTTTCATGCACCATGTCGTCGTTAAATGAAATATTTTTCAGCACATATAGCTGTCACATGTTTCAATTGCAGACAGTAAATCTTTTCACTCTCATCCATCCCATGCTTCCCCCTTCACGTTTAAATTTCCAGCGCATACTTAAACTCTGTTACACTTGTGAAGTGTCATTTATACCACCGTCGACAAATTTTTGAACATTTTTTACGTATTCCTTGTACAAATTTTCAACGTAAGCGTTCGCATCAATCGCTCACTTGCACCGCTTTTTTTCGGGTGAGTGCAAACGATTTGCACGAAGTGGGATTCGAACCCACGCATCCATACGGATACCAGAACGCCCAACCGCACCTACTCGTGCGAAGCATTCGCTTGAGTCTGGCGCCTTAGACCACTCGGCCATCCGTGCACAACACCGAGCTCGATTTTCCTATCTGTATTCATTAAGTGAATCAACAATAGTAGATGCTATAGAACTGATGGTCAAGAAGTAGAACAGTGCAGTAAACTGCGAGGATAAATTGTAACTGAAGTGTCATTAATTCTGCTTGTCCTTGAGTTCGTTATCCTCTTCGAACACTCGTTGTTTGAATTTTGCCATTTGATAGTTGGCTATTTTACGTATGACCAAAAAACCAGTCACAACCTGCAAATGAGATTTGAAGGAAATACTGCTGCGACAATAGCCCATAGTTCATAATAATAAAAGCTGAGGGAAGAAAAAATACTCGATGACAGCAATGGATATTGCTTACGAAATTCACACAGAAATTAAATACTGGAAAGAGGAACAAGAAACGAAGCTGACAAAAGTGCGTTTCAAATATTTTTAGTCTGGCCAGCTAATGACATCAGAACGAGAAGTCATTATATAAAAAAGACGATTTTTAGGGTACCAATTTTGACGAATTTAAGTCAACCATGTTGACATGCAGGTCATGAAGATATAACAATTGAAAGTAATCTATAACTTGATGTGCCGTAACGTCTGCAATTAGCACGGCAATTCAGTATTCAATGAATAATGCTAAGGTAAGGATCTCTAGCACTGGCAACATGCCAGATGATCCTCATCACAGCACACCACTTTCTGTTTCGGATGTTGAAAAGTATGAAAAATATTCAAATTATCGTTCAAAATTTAATTGACGCATGGAATCAAAAGTTCGGACATTGCATATATATATATATATATATATATATATATATATATATATATATAAAGTGTGTGACTCGTTGTAAGTTGCTGAGATCTTAGCTAGCGGAAAGAACCGCAAAAAAATGACTTCACTGAGCCGTTTCAATTACCCCACTATTTAACTGCTTTTAACTTTTACCTCGACAAGAAGAAACACAGCATGAATAATATACACCGAACGTTCAAGCGGAAGCGGTATAACGTCTTCGGTTACGCTTAGAAATATAAGAATTGGCAATTGCAGGATCACTGTCGTTATCCAAAATCCAGACAATGCCGGTATCTTCAATAAAATAATCGCTCTTCATTCCTTTGATGAAAAAAACCATTCCAATTCCTGAACTCCAGTTTGGAACTCATTTATTCTAAAGCTTTTGTGTATTCAGCTGAATGCAGAAATGGAAATTTCTTACAGCCAAAAGTATTTTATGATAAGAAGGAAATGAAGTATTCAGCTAATGCTTGCCTTTTTCTCATATAAAGAAATGAGCACCTTTGACCAAGTATGCAAATAAATACGACGACTGACAACATGAAGATGTAAATAATATTATTGCAATATGTATTAAATATCACATTTAACACAGATGAAGTAGATTCCAAATTCAAAATTTCCAACAAGCCAAATTACCCCAAGGCTATTGCAGTGTATCTTTCTCAAACTGCCCAAATTAAGCTTCGCTTTAGTTTTCATTGGCAACTTTGTTTCAAACCCCAATTACCTGAATGGAAATTGCGCTGCAAAACTCGCCCAACATTAGCTTTCACGCACATGTAATATATTCACGAACAGTGGCATGACGCCTCGTAGCAAGTTCGTCTATCAAAAAAGACCACTCTCAAAGTAATCTGCAGCCGGAAAATAAGTTTATGCTCACCTTTTCTCCAAGATTTCCATAACATCCAAGATAAAGACGAACAATTTCTATCAAAATTGTCACTACATGGACAGCAACAAGAATAACTTTATACGTCACCGAGAGATAGACGTACTGAAATTAAACGTTTCTGAATACACAAATTCGCGAAAACATGTAATAATGCCTCATAGATATTTTTCATACGACCGATAGTTATATAAATTGCCCAATGAAAAACTCGCTTTAGAGCCTATACAAGCGGATGTAGTGCAAATTTAAGTAATAAAGTCAACTTCATCACCAACTCCCGACGACCGTCGCAGAATGTTATACTCACTAAATATTATCACCACAGTTCCTCTCGTTATCCTCTTGATGTCAGCCGAATAAAACTGGATTAAAGTTCTGATTGACTTGCAGAATGCAGCGTAAATTTTGTCGGGCACCGATCATCGGTGCTGCTGATTTCTCGAGGTGCACTCATTGATCACAAAGTGTATTTCGGTCGGGCAACTTATGTAACCATCAAGGCTCATTGAGGATTTCATCCTGCGGTGCTAACTGTACTCATCACTCTTCATTACTTTGATCGTTCCAACTTCGTTTAGCTGCATAATTTGAGATAGCACTTAGCTCACTATTACCGTTAGTTTCCAATAACCTTTAGGACTAATTATTTTTTGACTTCGGTTTATCCACTCTAATGCAGGACCTCTTGAACTTGAGTAATTACGCCAATAAAATATTTTAAGGAATATGAAGATCGTTAGCGTTCAAATCTCTGCTTCTACTTTGAACATGGTTCGTTCCCCTTCCTTCATCATACCCCGCCATTCTCTTACCACCAAACAGCACTTATCATTCGTCTTTATTTATCTACCTTTTTCGGCTAAATGAGATAAAATTCAAATGACACTCGATTAGACTCACAAAAGGATTTTTCCACTCCGCAGATCATAAGCGAACACTAATATTTTAAGAATGAATAACGACTACAAATGTTATCAACAATTTTCGAACCTTCGTTAGAAGTGAAGCAATATGTGATAATGCCCAAAATGGTGCGAAGCAAATATTGTAATGAAGAGCGATTTGTAGTGGAAGGCTTGAGAGAGTCTCTGAAATGCGATAAAATCAGCAAATTTCTTGTGCCAATAAATCACTCAAAAAAACTAAGTTGTGCCTGTGTTCACGCTGGGTTACGGTGATAACGGTAACCGCATCGTTAACATTAAGCGCAGATATATTCTTGATTTGAATCTGAAAGTCGCATTTCGCATTTCATCACTGACAGAAGATTAGACGACGAAAGAAAAGGGGTCGATGAAAAATGCAGTGTTAATGAAATGACGGCGGAATGTGGCAAAGGAGGCACTAACTAGACAATGCTGCTGTGTCGAGACGCCACGGATAGAGAATATTTCACTGGACACAAAGGTTCCCAAACGAGGGTTTGGGTGGCAATGATAGTAATGTAATGCGAGGGAGTAGTGGCATAGTGCGATTGCTAGCTCACATAAGCGCATTATTTGAAAGGATTTCCTACTTATATGGGCGTTTAAGCGTACGGCAGGTATGGGATTCCGATTGGTTGATCGTAGTGACCAACCGATTTGCATGGTTGCCAGTTTGGTTTCCTTCTACCTGGTCAGGAGATGATATGATGCTGAGATGAGTAGAAGTTTAAAAAAGGAAAGGAAACCCTTAGAAGAACCTAGCATTTCCGAACATCTTTTTTTACAGTGCCTGAAGTTTTTAAATTGACCAAATTGGTGGGATATGTGGCATCGATACTGGCTATCATCTAGCAGCATAAAGGGTGCTTCTAGCTGCGTTCTCTATGCCATTAAGAATTAGTTATGAGTTGTGGTTCGCAACTCCATCAACCAAAAACGGCATGCGACACTGAAAGCTACGCCTAAAACACTTCCAAGCTGGAAAGTGCAGGACGCGCCTTTTGAAGTAAACACTCTCAGTAAGAAATCCAGAGATGTGCTGTTAATACCTTTTCTTGATCCCGAGAAGGCTTGTATTGTTGACACCTTGTCCTCCATATCTGTAACAAATTGTGATATGCACAACCAACTTTTCATGACATGCGTGGTACGAGTGACTGCTATTCCTAGAGGTCCTGATGTATATAATATTTCAACTTTAATTGTCTTCAAGGCGCTCAAATTAGAAACAAAGAACGCATATGTTCCAAATATAAAGCAAGCCTTTTGAACGGAATAGAACTGTTGATAAGCACTGAATAGCTCATGAGATGTCAGCTCACTGAGAGCACGATAGAAGCCGCAAAACGGCGAAATTTGATGGAGACAACGTTGCCATGGAAACAGGAGTGTTTATTGTGAGGGGAACGACCGTTATTTGCATGATGAGGTGAGATAAGCAGAAGAACACAGCCTCTATTTACAAAATTCTCCCCCAGTGACTTTTCTTGAATGCATACGAGGTTTTTTTAGTGCATTTCTTTTGATGAAGCACACGAATGACGAAATATTCGATTATTGTGCTGTAATAGTTTGACGCCTTCGCGGAAGTCTTAACAAGATTTGCTTGGCTTGAAAGGAAAGATACGGTGTGATGCGAGTGTGCATTTCTCATTTCGTAGATAGACGTTAAGCCAAAGTGGTTGCTGGCGGCGGGGTTCGATCTTGCTGGCGGAGGTGTCGATCTTCGTGTAAGCTTCCGTGTAGACGTTGGTTGAGGGAAGTTGCGAAAGCTAAGGATGCGTTGCATTGTGATGTTTAATCGCCGTGTTAAATTGGCCTAGAAATAATGCGTTATTTGGCTTGTTGGATGAATGCGCAGAATTCGATAAGAAAACTGCAACTTTGGGGAATATGATGGTGTTACTTTTGCTGCATCATGCCCTTCCTTCATTCATCCTATTCATTTTCTTCCTCACCTCTTTTTTAGGACGTTCCCCATCTCCAACCTCTAGCGCACGTGCTTTGGAAATTTGCCAATCAAGTTTTGTGTACTACGAATGCAAAAAGAATGGCTTACCTTTTCCGTTCGAAAAAGAACGCTGTGGCTTATGCATCCACCATGTCGTCACTCTTATGTGAGGTACGAATATCTTTTAGGTTGCATCCTTACATTGCTCGTAAAAACTCAGGGGCACTCATCTTTCATTTCTTTTATATTTCTGATGTTCCACACTTCCGTCATGTCTGCATTACCGGATTGCTGGGGTTTACATCATTTTGGGTGTTTCCGTGCTCGAAGAGCTTTAATGTGTTTCGTTGGCTATATGGGCAATGCTTATGTTTCTTCAGTATTTCAAGTCTTGCTTTCCTCAAGCTCATAGCATCAGAGCTTACTGCATTGTAAGTTATAGTGACCAAGTAGATATTAGTAGGAGCATCAATTATTACACGTCAGTATTCTAACTCTAGCAAGTAAACGCAAATTCCAGAAATAAACTTTCGATTCTTCTTATTTTGATCATCAACTGAGATTGAAGAAGAGTAAGGCAGGTGGAAGGCGGAAGAGGGATAGAGTGAAAGGGTTTGTTGAAGGGGCCTTGTTTGCTAACGACGTTTTTATTTCAGGAATTCGTTTCCTCACTTACAGATGGTGTTTTCTGTGAATGAAGTTGTTCTTCGTGTAAATAAAGATGTTCTTCTTCTCTTTTTATGTAGATGGCTTATCTTATAGGCTGCAAACGTTATTCCTGTGCAGGGTTATACGCTATATCAAAGTATCATTTAATAATGCGGCGGTGCTTTTGCTCCGCATCGTTTTTATTCAGAAGACATCCTATTTGCAGATAGTCCGTTGTTAGCTCTTTAGGTGTGCGAATAATCATTACCGTGATGAACGTCGCTTCTCAAGTCGAGGCTCCAGAAGAGAAGACGGTCGATCGCGAAAAGGTTTATCTCCATATCTTTTCACTTCATATTTCGAAGTCTTCATGACATTTCTTTAATAAACTCGAATCAAGCTTTCTGCATCAATCGTACAGATGCCCTTCGAATATCTTCATGAAATTTTAGAAGCATTTAAACGCTTTATCGTTGTTCACATGCTGTATAGTAGGTATTCAGCGTATATGAAATATGGTGAGGGAGATTTTTTTGAAATGCCTTTTGGTCAGTATTCATTCCTATTCTCCTCAGTCGAATGTTTGAGTTATTTAAAAAAGTTTATGATCTCTTAGCAGATCGTTATTTTCACTGTCCACAATATCAAACAGCGATTTTTTACTCATAAAAATCGGTATAAACGAAGCATATTTTCAGCAGAATTCTATAATTAAAAACTGAACATAATTACTTTCTGGATATTAGATGAGTAACGCAGATTAGTTCTGGCTTTCGACAGTGGAACTCATCGATTGGCCATCATAATATCTATTAATTGAAAGAAATACGCTTTCAAGCAGGAAAAAATGTTGAGTTTTTTCTGATTTCCCATTGAATATCCCGTTGAAAATGGTGCATTTAAACTGCGAGTGTTACCGCAGTGAGCCTTATTGAATATGGAAATTAGGTTGACTAGCGGTTAAGCGGGTGGTCGATTGTATGGATGCTAATTAAATGTGCACATATGTATGTAGACAGACTGTGAGTTATTAATTATATAGGTGTGAAGTGTAATTGCTGCGTTGTTGTGATGGTAGAGTCGGTCGGAGCATGCATATGCTTATTTGCAGATCTGTCCACTTCTGCTGCGTATTTTCTGTGCGAACGGTCGTCATAATCCTCTGAGTGAATACGGCAGGGGCAGTACACCGGCAAATGAATTGCAGATCTATACTTGGTATGTGATGGGTTTATTTATTGCATCAGTTGTGATGTTCGTGTTGTGTTTTTGACAGACACTTTGATCGACTCTTGAATGGTTTATTTTCCGAACGTTTTGTTGATTTTTCAAGGTTGTTTTCAATCTAATACCTTCACCAGTAAAATATCGATGTTTAGAGATGCGAAAATGAAAAGTTTAACGGTTTAAAAGAATCCCTCATTGCTTGATTTTCTTGAGAATGCGATTGTTTCTTCGTAATATCGACAAGAAATATGCTCCGTCTGTTTCCGCCTTTGAAATCATTTTGCATTCGCCAAAATAATTATATCTTTTATGAAATGCATGCTAGCTTTATTTATGTAACCTGAAATTTCGAGTAAGAGTGATGATGGAATATTTGGTAGAATGTTTAAAAATCGTGATCCTACTGAAGGATGGATTGCACACTTCGTGAGCTGATGTCGTTGATCAAAGAGGTGAATCCTGATGCACGTCGACGAGGCACTGTCTTCGATTTTGCTGTTGGTGAGTGATTTCTGACGCGCTAGGAATTCTGGCTGATTTAGAGTTGAAGCAAGAAGGATATTTTATGTGGGCTAAAATTTTTCTGTCCCTGATTTTCGAGGGAATTCCGGAACTTTGAAGTGGTTGTTGGTTGCGTTTTCAGCAGCGGGCTTCATATCGGAGGAGTAAGAGGGTAGCGTTCAGCACTATTTGAATGTGGCAAAAATGTGGTGGAGTTAAACTCAAAAGGTTTTTGGCACTTTCGCATTATCTGCGACATCGCTCCACTTTGCTCATTTTCTCGCAAAACGTTTATGAAAAACAGACGTTTTATATTAACAACTCCAAATATATTTTAAAGACGTCTCCTTGCCCTTGCTCTTGAACTCCTTCCAGCCAGAACTTTTTCCCTCTCTATCTTCCATCTTTTCCCTCTACCTCGTCGGTACCCACGGCTTGAAGCATTTTGACTGCATTACATCACTGAACTTAGTCGAACCATCGTGCGGTAAGCGGAGGTGAATTAGCTGAATGCCCGTGACTGTGCACTGAAAACTTGTACGGCGAGGGGCCCTTAGTCATATGATCACGTTTTCTGGCAATTCTTTCGTTTAGTTTCAGTAAGACCGCTCCTTTCGATTATTTTTTTGTGTCATAGTAATTGGCAACGTTTCGTTTCGTTCATCCAGTCGTTTTCCGATATTCTTGAAAGGCCTTTGACTGCTCAAATATATTAGCAGTATATTTCGATGCATTCAGCATTACATCGCACAGTTACGCACCACAACCTCATATTTGCATTTTCTCAGTAAATGAATCCCAGATAATCTAATCTCGTTTATTTTGACGCTTCTGCTTATCAAATCAAATCGAATTACCATCAGATAAACCTTAAAATGTGACTTGAATTGATTGATTTGTAGTGGTTGTGCATTCTAGTCAGTCCGGATCGTTTTTCGCCTCGCTATACAATACGTGATATTGGCAACACAATGAATGGACAGCGTGGGGTAGACGACAACAAAACGGTCTGTTATTTGTTTATGTTTATTGTGTGGTAGAGCACAGTTCTTTCTAATGCGTTCAGCGTTCTTGTTATGGCGAAATTATTGAAGCAACTCATTGGTAAAGGCATGCGCATTTTATTCAGGAACTAAATGCCTGACTGTTATTTATATGGCGTTTGGCTTGGTAATATCTGACTGTATTTTCGAGAAACATCAACATCTTATGGTTATTGTCACTTTAACACCATTTGAAGGGTACGAGGAAGAAAGGGGGGGGGGGGGTGGGGAGGGCATTGCTTTGGTCGCAACCACTCAAAGGAGATGTTGCAGCAGAGCTGGAATTTTGAGGGATTGAAAATTGCGTTAGTTAAATATAACTTTCCTTTCAAAGCGTCTGAAGATGAGATTGAAAATTTGGCCTATCGGAAAAATGGATGCGATTGCATCATTTCAGTTCATTTAGCGAGGAATATTGGTCCATTATGCTGCAGAAGGGTACTGCAATTCACTCTCAGCATTCCACTAATGGATAATCAAAAATTGAGCATGCGTCATTACGGCTTCATACAATTGTATATCATGTGTTGTTCAGCTGGCGAACTGCAAATTCGAAATTGGTGACTTCATTGATGTGGCCATCACTTTGCCGGCACTTGGCGGTGGAGGCCTCTTGATGCGACGTGCTCCTCCATTAGGCGTCGGTATGCGTGATATACGTGACCGGTCTCCAATTCGCAGAAGGTATTGAAAGAGATGGTGGAGGCGGTTTTTAACGTTATTAAGATAATTGTGTTTGTTGCATTATTGACCTCATTGTGGCTGGAGAAATTTCGTTTGCAGCATATAACGATGGATAGTTTCTTTAGGAATGCACAGCAATGAGGTATTTCTTTCTTTGATGGAGTTGAGACCCCATACAGAATTCACCACCGTTCGAAGAATCCATCGTCAAAATCGGTGAACGAGGAATTGTTTTCGGGTTGCTGGACTTTATTGGACCGGATGAGTTTATAAAGGTTGGAAGTGAAGAGTGGCTGTGAAAAAGAGTGGCTGCAGGGTTTCGTGCGCTTTTTAGGCGACTGTTACAGCCATCTTTCTATGACGTTCAGAACCGAAACTCGAGATTACTAACAACGAAATTTCTCGAGTGTCTTCGTTATTTGCTCGCTCGATCAGATTGATTTATTCGCATTTCACTTTTCACTCTTGTTCATGGAGAACGCCTGACGATACTTTGCAGTCATCTGAAATTTGTAATATACATAAAGTGGCATTTAATCTTGCAATATACAAGAATGTCATCATCATTCCTTCGCTCGTTTCCAAATTCCATCAGGGTCAGCGTTTGCACAATATCCTCTCCATCGGGAATAAATTGCATTCGATGCAATGGATAAATGCTTGGATTGGCGCGTCCCTTTGTTTGACACCGAAGATCAGGACCACTATCAGCTAGAGGACATTGCTTTCCTCTACTGCCGCTCCATTAGCGCGAAGAGGCAGATAGGCTTCACCCGCACTGCAATATATGAGAACAGTGAAGGTGAATTATCACGGAAGCTTATGCAGCATAATTCCTGTCCTGTCGCAAAGCTGCGCTCGATATGTGGCGGCTCTGTCGTTCCCGAACATCCGTGTATGAGTACATGTGAATGATATGAGGTCAGCGAGCTTTTGAATGATCCCCCAACAAGTGGTAATCCACTAGTTTGCATCACTTCGTTCTCTGTTGTTCCGTTCCCTTAATATGAATTATTGTGTCGGTGCTATGTCAATGTTGTTTGTGTATCACTGCTATGGATGTAAATGTTGTTGAAGTGCTTTGGCTGTTCATTCGACTTGTCGCATTTCTCTGCGTTTGATTGAGCTCTTCAGTGATTACGGCTAAGCAGCGCAAACAATATATTGCAATATATTTTCAGTCATATATTTGCGAACATTTATTTTTTTTTATCAGTTTTTGGCTGGTAGAAACTCATTCAGGTCGACGAAGAACTATACCTCCACGAAATAGTGGGACGGAGATGTTGTAGTCTATGTTTGGAAACACTCAGTTGTTTGCCGAGGAGTGTTGACCATGTTCACTTCATTTTCTCGCAGTCGAATCGAGCATCTGAATGAAATTAATTCGGAGTCATCTGTGTTCTTTTTAAGCGGTGTGGGAGGTCAGTAAAGTTTTTCGATTTACTACTCAGTCAAACTTTACAGTGTGTTGCAGGCTTGACTGAACCATATTTAAGCCGCAAACTATTAGACATTTGCACGGATATGGCATGCAGTCAAACATCTGCAGCAAGTAGTATAAATAGGTCGAAGCAAATTTGTTGGTGACAGACTTGTGCAGATTTAGTGCTTGATCAGCAGATGAAACCATTCGTGGGCGAAATTTTTGAATGCCATATGGCCGTTACTCACTGCGTAAGTCAGCAAGTGCACCGAGGATGGACGCTTCGACTTGCCTGTGATTTTGATTTTGATGGTACTGTGTTGACGCAAATCTCGGATTTCGTATTCCATGTTGATCCGTCAGCTTGGAGTAAAGGTGCAGATGTTTGAGGGCTGTAAATTTTGCACGATTGTAATACCGGTCGGTGTTTGGCCTGTACAAGTCGAGTTGTAGGAAAGTTATTTTTTAATAGGGAGGTTTGTATAGTTTGTCAGAACTAGTTCAAGCAGGAGGGGGGCGGGGNGGGGGGGGGGGGGGTTCGCATGTTTAAATATTTACTTGTAAGTTATGAAAATGCATATGGCCGGGATGGGGAGCGCATGTCGTAACAGCTATTTTAGCACGATTTGTTGACGTGAAGTGTAGAAAGAATGGACTATGCATTGGAAGTGTGTCCTATTTGGTGACACCGTGTGAAATCAACTGAAATGTGGAGGATCGATCCAGTATAACGCAGCAGTGAGTGGAGTCTTCTTGGATGGAAGTGGACGCTGCAAAACTAGAACGTTGAAAATATGTTGCGTTGTGTCAATTGGTGGCCCCGATCTTTTTGAATTCCTGATGGCCTGTTTTTTAAGGTTTGATTGTTATTTAAAGTTTCGGTGTCTATCCGCTTTGTAAAATTTCTATTTGAAAGGGGCAACGTGCCAGCGTCATCGTCGATTCTCATGTCAACATCTCAACACTGGAAGCAGTTGTGTGCACTTGGAACAATTCATGTGAATTTTCGCGATCGGTCGGTATGCATTCTGCGTCGGCGGTCTAGTGCGAATGAATGTTTAGTTCGTTTGTACTAGCAGTTGGGTGAATTGAAGACGCTGTATATTTGTGTCATCCCTCGTGTCTAATGAATGGTCGGGTAAGCTTGTTGGTGGCGTTTACTGTTGTCTTATTATCGCCCCGTTGTGGTCGCTGGTATTTCTTCGATGCTTTACTTTCATTTCGTTTTACTTTATGTTGTCACTTCCTCTTCATTCACTGAATAAAGACGACTACATATAGCTCATGCATGTACTTGGCCTTGTGCGTGGAATGGAAATGCGCATATTGTGCCAATCGCCTTACTTTTGAGACGTTCCACTCCTTCGCTCCGAATGAATAGTGATAGGAAACAATCTTTATATAGAGTTCGACAATATCGTAGAGACGCTTCTGCGTCCGTTCGATGACATAGATGAATGAAATAAGTAGGATAGTAGAAGAGTGGTTTGTCGAAAAGATTTTACGCAAATTATAGCATATAAAATTTGTGGATCTACACCAGATATTCTCCATCATATACGCAAATATCTAAGACTGAGTTATTGCATCGATGGTGTTCTCCAGTATCCCTATGGGATTTCTCCTGGTGTGGCTGTGTTTACATGAACTGATGGCGTCTTTCACAGCAGAAGTGTCGAGCCTTCTTACAGAATGCTCGATGCGGCATCTCCGACGTTCAGTGACAAGGTTCCTCTTCCAATTTAACACTACGGCCATCGTTTTCATTCGCTTAGTCTGATTCGTTCACCTCAATCAATGAATACTTCCTATTCTGCTTTTTGCTACATAGAAAGTCAAATAACCAAGTGATAATATTCAACTACTTTTTCTACTAAAAATCGCATGTTTTCATGACGGGAAACTTGCTGGGATTTCCAAATTTCTTAGTTGAGGTGGCGCCATCGTCCCCAATGCTCAGAGGGGAAAGAAGTTGGTAATGGAAGGGTGAGGTTTTTAGGGACTACCATGGGGATTTTAGTACACTGACATGCATGAAATATGGTACATTTATGCAATTCTGATGATAAACATAATAAAGAAACCCAAAAATATTTTTCTCAAAAGCAATTCCTTTGCTGGCTAAGAGGGAGCAGCGATTCATGGCATCACAGATCCAATGCCACACTCGTGCATCAGTCAGTGTGATTTGCACAGAACATGGCATTGTTCCTGACCTCTTTCTTTCTGCTCTAATAGACAAATAAAGAAATGTTGATTTTTACATGACGTCAGCAGAAGCCGGCTGACAAAATCTTTCCAATTTTGCCATTATATAATAAAAAATATAATTATGTGGGTTGAGGAAACTCTCAGCTAGTGTCTGCCTTCAGGGCACACATATTTGGGGTTGCTGAACGAAACTTTTTAAAATACACAGTGAGAATACGCATGTCGTAGTAGAAGGGCCCACGGGAGCGCTAATTTGAGAACACAGTGAGGTATGAGAGGAACGGTCTCTGCTTTTTTAAAGTATTTAACATTACAGCATAGAAATATTCATAAATGAAACAAAAACGGTGCAGGAATACATCGATTTAAATAGATCTTTGCGGTACGGTGCGATGGCGTGTGCGGTGAGGCATCTCTCCGACCTTATAACCGAAATGTTTGGTCGTGGCATACTTTGGTGACATTCCTTAATTTCAATCCCCAAAATATCTCAAAAACCAAAAACGTTGACTGCTATCCATTGTGCGCGAGATGAAGCTAGATAGTAGAGAGTTGAGGTAAGGAATATATCGAAAAGATATAGCGACAGCTTAGACAGCTCAGTCAAGTCTATTCTTGCCCGCAGAGTAGGGATAAGTGTGCGTGCTCTGTAGGCAACAAGAGACTAAACTAAGCTTTCTAAGATGTGACTGCATCGTTCCTTTTTTCGCTCTTTTTGGTTTTGTAATACTCTCTCAAGAGGACAACTGCGTCCGTCATCTCCCAACCGTCGATAGCGCTTCCCAGCCCTTTAGGAGCTCCCGACTATGATTTTTACATCTTTGCCTGCGAGCATAAAATTTAGTATTTATGTTCACTACTGGCTATCATGGGACTGCACCCTGACAATGAGTCGTAACTGGAAAGGTAGTTCACTCGACGAATTTGCTCCCTTCTCACATCGTATCGATTGGTGTCGACCGGATGGGTACGGCAGTCCTATCCACTTTATCGACGACACTACTTCAGTACCCACGTTGAACTTCATTATTCGTCGACGTGCCAATCACACTTGGTGGTCGGTGTTTAAGTAAGTATTTATTTCCTTTAATGGACTCGTGGATTCTTTCCTCCTTTTTTTGGAGGCGGGGGGGGGGGGGGGGG
>JAARMF010000173.1:17009-27227 GCA_022844705.1 Toxascaris leonina | reverse complement strand
AATTTCCCTTCCCCCCCCCCCCCCCCCCCCTTCATATTTGCAGTGGAAGCAATGTATAGGTAGCAATTTAAACAACCTAAAGAGTGGTTCATTCAGTTCCTTCCACTATAAACACTCGTCATTACTCATATAGACGTTAAGGAACCGCTGCTTGCACTAAAAAACTCCACAGATACCCACAACTTCCTCGTTAAGTTTTTCACTTTTCGGACGAGTACAACGCTCTCGACTTCAAATTATTTGAGTTCTAGAGCGTAGAACAATTGGACTCAGACAATTTAAACGTAATATTTTCTTAAAAATACAAACCTCGGGAAAAAGTCTAATAACAAAACTCACAGACGAGACAACGAAACTCGAAAGATTACACTGGTAGAAAAGCTTAACTAAGTAACGACGTAGTACAAACGACGTTTCCAAACAAGTGAATATGATTTCCGGAAAACAAACACGCACATGTGCCGACAACGAAGACTGCTAACGAACAACTCCACATCAGTTAAATGTGCAATTTTAGCAGCTCGAAGGCCTAATTAACATTACACGTAAACACGCTCAATAAACGGGATGCACGACACGCACAAAGGAACGCCATCAAAAGCGCACCTCTTCTAATGCCTTTTTCAATGATTCCAACTCCATTCGCTTCCACACTCTATACTTTGAGAATTCAGCACCAAATTTTGAAGTCAGCTCAACCTGTTTTACTAAACGCCACCGCTTGCATGCAATAAAGCAGCACTTAAAGACAGCTAACAAAGCCTATAACTACGAAAGAAACCCCGACCTTCAGAGATCAATGCTGAAATACGCGAGAGCTCTGATCGCGCATGGACTGATCGGTAAGCAAACGATTAGTGAAATCGACACTCCAAAAAACAACAATAGGAACACAGGTTAAGCGCGAGGCGGCACTGTGGCATACGGGTTGACCATCTGCTGCTGAATATGCTGACCAACCATCATTTGACCGTTGCTCGCCACCTGCACATTTGCATACTGAATCTGCTGCTGGTGTTGTGGCTGCTGCTGTTGCGATTGCTGTTGTTGTTGAATTTGTTGTGGATGAACATGCTGCACCTGGAACTATAATCGCAAACAATTCATTTCCCATAAAAACAGAACAACTCGCTTAAAAATTCTTTGAAAGCTGGTCTCACTCATCGTCCAATTCGCTTTGATAGTCGATGGCAACGCTCTTTCGCTAACATTTCGGTCTTTTCGGCATCGTCCGAACTATTGCAGCAATAGTAATCTCCCAAGCCATTTATACAGCATAAGCTTTGAAGACTGGGCAAAAGGCAAAAGATCATCAGATCAAAAAGAATTGGAAGCAACTATCCATTTTGCATTGTTCAATTCTAAACAAACGACAAAGTCACTGCCTCCAACCGAATGCATTACACTGTGATAATCGCAGGCATTCTAATCTGTGAGTCGATTAAGCTAGCCATACCATTTAAGGGTGTAAGTGTTTTAAAAATCAAGCAAATTCAAGTCGAAAAAGGGAACGAGGACTCTGAATTTCTAGTTGTGTTAAGGCATTGGCTGTTGGAAAATCGGAATGATGAGTGGAGAAGTGTTCGAGCTCACATAACTTATCGCAGCAACTTAATAAATCGGTTTCTGAATGATACCTGAACTTGTTGTGGGATCTGCGACATCTGCTGTGCTTGGACTGTTTGCACCGTCTGTACTTGCTGTGGTTGCTGCTGTACCTGCTGTTGCTGAATATGCGTACCAACCGTTCCCATTGTTCCAACCGCTTGCACCGTTCCCACTGTACCAACAGTACCCACTGTCGCTGTAGTTGCACCTTGCACCACGGTACCAACCGTCCCAACGGGACCGACTGTGCCAACCGTTCCAATAGTGCCTTGCACAGGTGTAGTGGTCAGATAGGTGGCTGTCGTCGTTACATTCGCATTATTCCGTTGCTGCCGCATCAACGCTTGTTGTGCCTACAAAAATATTCCGCTCGCTGTCACATACTTAGATTGCTTGAAAAAGTGTGGCGGCTAGGAAAGGTATGTTACGCCGGGAAAGCCACGGACATAGTCCCACCATTTCGCTGATAAACTTGACCTCATTTCAGTAGTCTTTCAAAAGCAACATAGCTCCGAATATAACGCAACGACGGTCCATAGCACGCACACTTCACCTCCCGAATTGCATATTGCCTATGAGTGCGTAAAGAGAAGAGCCACATCGAAAAGGCACGAAACGAACCTGCTGTGTGCGTTTGATGACATCGCGCTCAAGCGTGGTGAGTGCATCGAACTCGTCTTGCGTCTTCTTCCTTCCTCGACCGCCATTTGACTCCCCATCCGCACTGTCGCGCTTGCGTTTCGGTGTATAGCGCTTCTGATTGTATGCCTTCCTCTGCTCGGGTGTCATTCGCTGATATCTTAAAGGCGGCAATCACTGCGGTTCCAATACAAGAGGATCATAGATATAGCAGAAGTGACAGTGGAATTGCTTTTCAGCGGAATTCTTCAAATTTATTCAGTCCAAAGAATGACCCTTTCAAAAATCGATATATTACCCTTATAAGTGTGACTTCAACGAAGTGAAATCTGTTAAGCTTGGAGAAGGACACTTCATCGACGGCATAAAGGATTAATGTTGTGCATCGCTACAAGCGCTTTAACTTTAAAGTAGTGTTAAAGAACGTTCCCAATGAGAGTTCCCAACGCCCACACATTTATAGCCAACCGTTTTTCATAAACGCTCTTCGTATTCACTTGGTCTTATAAAAAGATGTCGAAGGTTAATAAAAGCCGATGAATCACAACATGTTTTCTTGAAAAGACTGAGCATGAGTGCCACTTTAAAGAAAGACGTGAAGCTCTTTTTCAACTGCACCCTTCAGAGGCAAGTTCACTGAACACACCCTGGCAGTTCTAATGAGTAAATAGTTTAGAACATCACAGAGGCGCAGAAAGATGGATTGACCAAGAGAGCGAGCTTACAACCGTACGATTTAATCATTTCGCGGTTCTAAAAACGAGTTACTTTTGCATACCCTCCCCCCAAATCCTTCCCATCCTCGACCTCGTGTCTCTCGCCACCCACCGCCCTGAAAACGAGTAAAAATACATCGAAAAATATAACCATAAGCGTTGCGCACAAACCTAAGTCTGGCTGCTTCTGCCCTTTTCGCATTTCTAACGACGATTTGCTGGGCACGATCGAGAGCTTCACCATTAATACGTCCTATTGGCATTGCCAGTAACATCTCCTCTTCCATGCGACGACGGCGGAAAGCTTCCGTCCTAAAACTTATGCAAATGCTTAACTATACTATATGAAAACTCCGAAATATTAACCAAATAACAAATACAATAAATAAGCGAAGCAATCTTATTATGGAAACTCCATAACCTTTCGGTGTGAAAGTGAGGAAAGCAGTCAAACAATCGGATGAAAGATGCTGAACTTAGTCAAAAGCAAACATAAACGAAACTACGAGCTACCTACAACGGAAAGATCGAATTATCCAGAACAGCTAACCACTCCACAAATCTCAGAAGCGAAACAAACTTGGGAAAAAGCAACTTCTACATCGCTATCGAAAAACGCCACTCAACGAGATTGCAGAATACTACCTTCTCTGGTTATATGCTCTCTTTTCCTCCTCTGTCATACGATGATATCTGAGACGAGCTGCTTCCGCTTTCTTTGCGTTTTGCTCTTTGATGTGACGTCTGATTGCATCTTCGTCCTGAAAAATTAGCTGCAACAAGCTTAGGTTCGGTTGGAAGTGATTTATTTAACATGCGAGCAAATATTTGGATGGTAACGATATATCATCTGACTCATCGACTGCACGAACTCGGAGTCAGCTCGAAAAACAATCGAACGTCAGAAAGTCGATATGCAGATTAAGTTCAATAGGTTTGTCCTCTAAAGAAAATTCACCAACCTCGCCCTCTAATTATTTCAACTCCAAACACAGCATAATTATGAGGTGAAGAACTAAATCGGTCCTGGTTTTTCTCAACGAAAGTCATAGACTCGAAAACAACTCCTCCATTCATAACCCCAAAGAGCCTCAAAATATTTCTATCTCAACCAGCACATCCCAACAAAGAAGATCATCGATATGCCGACAGAATACATCGTACCGGTTGGCCATCAGGTCCTTTTAGTCCTTCAGCAGCGGCGATTTGTCGCATGCGTCTGCGATTATTATGTGCACGTCGTTCTTCTGATGACATCCTCTGATAGCGAGTACGAGCCGCTTCTGCCCACCGTGCCCGCATCCTTTTCTCACGTAACTGCTCAGTGATCTCTGGGTCCTGAATGTGCTCCTCATTAAATCATTCTGTTCAAAACATGAGAACGCTGCGACCTGTTTTTCAATGCCCTACTGTGTTTTGGGTCGCAATAAAAATCACTTTGAATATTGAAATATACGGAGAAAGGTCCTGGAAATGCATACAAAGCAGCATTTTCTATAGAAATGCCTTTCTTCTCGCAAAAAACCTCAAGGAACCACAACAAACGCTCTTTGAAAGCGGACCTCTTGTATATCGTTCGTCTGCCGAAGAAGCTCCTCCAACTCTTCCATTTCCTTCTCACGCTGTCGTTTCCTTTTCTGTGCTAGAGTCCTCTTCACGTTCAATTCGCGTTTCTCCTCAGCACTCAATCGATGATACCGAAGTCTTGCTGCCTCGGCTTGTTTGGCACGTTTCGCCTCATCCTTCTCTCGCTTTTCCGGTGTTACCATTTTATTCTTATTTGTATACCTCAAAAAGACCAAATTAAATACAACCACACCTCTAACACTTCGTGGTCTTCAAAAAATCGGAGCTGTATTAGGCTGATTACTGAGAACGAAAAACACTTCCCAGTTACATAACGATGGCACGGTCATCGAATTTTTGTGATGCCCTAGCACTGCCCACTGCGGCTAACATCACCGTCTGTTGAATAGAACTACAAAGAGTATTAGATGCAATATATAACTGCGGTATTGTCATACCACTGAAAGTCACTCAATATCATATATCGCATGCCAACTCACTATTATAAGAAAAAGCACCATTAAAAAGACTAAACATATAAGAGAAACGACAGGATTTTTACTCCCTAGGACTTCTAATTTGCTGAGATGAGAGGCAAAAAAGTAAACATTGGAACATTTCATTCGTCATCAACAACTCATCACACCCTAAAATAACGATACGTTTTCTGCCCAGTGAGTCCCTATGCTGTACTTCTGAACCACCGAATATTTTAGGTTTTTGACTT
This sequence comes from Toxascaris leonina, assembly GCA_022844705.1. Taxonomy (NCBI): domain Eukaryota; kingdom Metazoa; phylum Nematoda; class Chromadorea; order Rhabditida; family Ascarididae; genus Toxascaris; species Toxascaris leonina. Next base: position 21,971 of record JAARMF010000173.1, on the reverse strand, counting down.
TTTTGAAGCGTCTAGTGGCAACAGCAATGTCAAAAGGTGTTTATAATTCAAAGGTTTCTGAGGCGGGAAAGGGGAGGATGGGGGGGGGGGGGAGGGAGGCATCCACCACCTGCCCTTCCGGCCATCCCCCTTCGTTTTCTCGTTTACGAAGTCCCCCTTTCTATCACTTTTATTGCTCAACATTCAACATACTTCCATTCTACGCGGCTTCAACCAACTTGCACAAACCTACTTCGCAACAATGCTTGCTGGTGATGGATACGATGTCGTATTAGTCGCAACAACAGCAGTAGTTGGGAGTGGTGTGACTCCGGAAGTAGTTGGTGCCTGCTGTTCGACAAAGTATGAATCCAATAACGCAGCAATACGCTTCTCGTCCGACTCCCCATGAGGTTGTGGCTGCAGAATCTGCATCGTCGTTCCGTTGGCATTTTGTGCCGTCACAACTGCAATCCCATCATTTGATACTGCTTCAGTGAACTGATCAACAACTAAACAATGCAACAACACTTCACAGCTTCGATAATGCCACTGCCCCTCTTCAATTTTCTTCCGAATCCCGTAGAAGACAATTGGTGTTGCATGTAACGAGTTATTACTGGCCAATATTTTCTATACTAACCAAACATCAAAAGGAGAGGTTCTGCCAACCGAACGTCTCAATCTCACATGATGAAGCCATTTTTTATCAGCACGGTAAAGTCGGCTTGTGCCAAATTTTGAAGCATTTTGTGTTCACTGCTTACGGTTACAGATATCGCGTTCAAAGGCACCCCATTTCATCACTTTATGAAGTGAATCCATTGTCACTCCCATACCCGTCCTATCACACCCCTTACCTGCAAGAACAGTAGTGCCTTGCTGACCACTCGTAACCGGCGTGCTCAGTGTCGACGGGTTTATCGCTTGAACTAGTCGCATCTGCTGCGGCGGCTGCCCGCCCGTCCCAACAGTCGATGCCGGCTGCAGCTGAATATTCTAAAACAAGTCCTATATTCCAAAAATTTATTGTCCATAAGCCCAAGCTTGGCTCACAAATAGCTATCCCTTCTTCACTGCCTCTCTATCTTCAAATTACACTACTGCTGAAAAAAATACCATTCTCGTCGTATAAAAAAGTTTATGTACTGCTATGCACATAGGGCCCGAGGGATATCAACGACTACAAACAAAAGCAATCATTAACAGCAACAAGTAAGATATCTTGATGTCTAGCAATCTCCCTATTACCTTTGCTCCATCTCCCCCCCTTTCACCCAAATTCGTCTTTCTACACCTCATAGGAAACCAAAGCTCGCAGCGATAAATTCAAGGTGATATTACCATGCGCAGCATCACCTAAGTGAACCAAAAACACTAACCGAGTTAGGCAGAAAAGCGGTTGTTGAACTGTGAAACACTGGCCCACTATTGGTGGCATTGAACGGTGTTCCAGAAGTGGGCTGGAAGAACGTTGTAGTACCAGCCGGCTGGATGGTCATCTGAGTTGGGGCCGATGTCTGCACCTGCAGGTAATTTTCATGCTACTCAAACAATCAGCTTCGACAACATGAGCGAGTGAGAAAAGGCTGAAAGAATATACATTCTTGCACGCTTTGCCGCTTAAAAATCACTGAATGACACCTGCAGATTTAAACCAGAGGTCACTGATCACCGCCAAACACAACTTGTCACCATTTTTCCCAGCCAACGTACTGGCGTTGATGACGTCATTTAGAGGATGGCAAGAGATTCAAATACTAGTCTTCTTTCCCTCAGGTGATAAGCCTCGTACGCGTAAAAACAAATCCATGATACGTCAATCGATTGCAGACTTCTTTCTCTAAACGATGGTGATAGCAGATTCGCCAACGTCAGTCTATGGAAAAACTAAATGCTGAAATAAAATCAACTTGTGAGAACAGAGTTTAACTGTATGAAAAATTAACGATAATGACAAATAACCTGCTGAGGAGTGGTTGAAATACTGCCGGCTTGAAAGTAGGCCGGCACGAGATTCTGATTCATTCTCACTTCGCAATCACCGTGAAACGAAGTGAGGCTTCGTCGCTTCAAAACTATCAATAACGAATCACTACTCTCACCCTGCAATCGAATACTTGATGTTCATCGAAACACAAATCTATCAACGTTCAACGACGATCCTCAAGAAACGTAATCGTTTATAGAAACCAATATGCCTGAACATCGAGGAGTCAAACGGTTTGCAACATGAACTCTAAACGATTGCAATCTGTGGTTATCTCGCGGCCGTCCCCATCAATTAGCGGTTCAACTTGGCTTCAGCTTGGTCGCGTGAACGTGGTTGTCTAATCCACACTCACATTCGACAACAACGAAATAAAAGGCTAAAGTGATCAAACATCGAGAGGCTCAAAAATGCGAAAGATCATTGATCGGATCTCTCATCAACGACAGAAACTTCTAAGATATTCTAATGAGTATCGACGAACCGATAAAAAAAAACTTACAAAATAAATCAACAAACAAGAGAAATAATCAAATGAGAATGATGCCAAAAGATAAAACCTCAAAGAAATATGTGATGATATAAATATTGCACAAAGAAAGATATTGCCAAAGGATACCTCAAATTGCCAAATATTGCCAAAAGATAAAACCTCAAAAACACCTCACATCTTCAAAAACGAAACCAATATTTATGACAATTATTCGTTATGTCTATTGTTGAAATCGTTTAAAAACCTTTCAAAAACAACGGAACTACCATCAACGACATCTTTTAAGAGAAGTGATTATATCTTTCCAAACTCTATACGCCATATCACCTTCAAAAAACACTCAGAATTCGTCTTCGAAATGCCCAAAATGCCCCCAACTTCATCAATTTTCAAACTCAGCATTTTCAAACATTAGAGGAAGTAGGACAGACCTGTTTCTGCACCAACTCTCAAATGACTACAAAGAAGCCGACGCATTCAAAATATAACAGTTAAAATCCAACACACAACGTTCCAATCCACTCAATAAATTCAAATGCTGAGATGTACCCTCACAAACAATTGATTCCATGTGCTTTTCCTCACATCACATATCTGCTAACAGACATTCCCTTCCCAAAAGTCAAAAATATCCCCAAAAATTCTTGCAAATAGGAACCAAGTCGATGTTTTATGATGCAACTAATGAAGCCCATTATACTCTGCAAATCGCAGCAAACTCGGATGCATGCAGCAACACTTTGTTGCATAGTGCTACGCATACAAGCAATCAACAAACTACTACGATATCACATCTCACCTACTTGCTTGACAAAGGCACAAAAAAGAAAGAGAAAGAATCACTCTCATAAATCCAACATTCCTTTCAATCCACTCTCTAATTCCACCAATAAACTCACTCTCTCCTCCTCCCTCGAGAAAATTTGAAGAAATTCATTATAATATTCTAATTAACGTATAAAACATTTTGCTTCCACAATGCTGAATATATTTCATGTAAGCAGCTTGCAAGACTATACTCAAGACAACAATACCCAAGGATACCCTAACTGGACCTTTCCCTCTCAATCTTCTATCATCTAATGTTTAAAGTAAGATTGTTTGGTAATGACGTAAATTAAAGTACATCCCATAAAAATGTGAATGCATTGGAACGAGAGTGATATCTTCTTGCAGCTGGTTGCAGATTGAACTATTGAGTGCTTATTTCCTAAACATGACAACATACAAACGCCCCGCATTCGAAATTTGAAAAAGCGATAGAAGCACATCGGAAAATTCAACGTCAACCTCTTAATCCTTCCCTATTCCTCTCTCGATAACCGCCCTTTCCCTCGCCCTCTCCTCTCTCTCGCAACTTTCAGTAAATTAATTCTCAGGTTTTCTTTTCGTCATTTTCAAATCACAAGAACTTAATTTCGTTCAACCTGAAATAACTGAAATCAGATTAAATAAATGAAAAACAATAACAAAATAAAGTAGCATCGAAACATCACCGAATAAACGGTTCGCTCAAAACGAAACGAATAAAATCGATGAAGTATCTTTACTCATTTCTTATCACACTTGATTCACCGACTGAATACTCTGTGGAAATATTATTAAAACAATGAATGGCAAGACTCGCTAATAAAACCACCAAAATGAATTGCTTCGAGCAAACACACTTAAGTCATCTCGTCTCCATTAAAATCCACATATTTCCGCCCAATAAATTTCACACCGCACAAAACTTTGGGATTTTCATATAGATGAACGTCGATTTGTTATTGCTGCTCATATGAATGCCGAACATTTCAGTGTTCTTCATACTTTCTTCACGCTGCCACAATGCAAGGCAACCTTTATTGTTCGACTGCTTCCGCATGTTTCTCCCATAAATTTATGAAAATTGCTTGAGCTGGACGAAAACGTGGGAAATTGAGGTAAACGGAAAACTGAGTTTCGACCTACTTACTGAGCATACTGATTTGAAATATTTTGGCGGGAACTGTTCAACCGGTCGAAACTGCAATCACTGCCCCATGGGTTAATAGGGAGAGTCAAAACAACAAACGCAGCGCACCACTCTCCGCCACCATAAGAAATGAGGAATCGTATTGAGGATGGGCACAGTGGATATGAGGCGAACAAAGAAGAGTAGAGTACAGCACAATTCAATAAAGGAACACAATTTTTAATCTGATCATCGGACAGCTTACTAAAAATGTTTCTGAGCAAAAACTCGACTATGACCAAACTATATTCTGTATTCTATTCTACTGGCAAATACAACGACATTCTCTAACTCTAACAGCTGACATCACAAATATCTCTGATCTGTTAATGGCATACAAATACCTGCGGATGAGATTCTATTCCAACACATTCAAAACAACAATAAAAACAATAAATCTCTAACAGAGACTACAGTATGGAGAATAAGACCCGTCAAACGCAGCAAAAATCTACAAACACAATTATTTAAATCTGAAAAGACCATCACCTTTCCCCATTCCCT
>JAARMF010000172.1:121476-134957 GCA_022844705.1 Toxascaris leonina | reverse complement strand
ATGGGGAACGAGGCGATTTTGTTTATGTCATCCTTATATATGTGTTCCCGATGTTTTTTATCGGTGATGAAAGGAGTCTGATTCCGTTGCTTGAATGAAGCATTTCAAAATGGTTCAGTGGTGTGCTTCGACTTTTTCATATTTTGCCAGATTATTGCCGTATTTTGTAGCGAGGTTTTTCCGAGCCTGTTGACTACGTGAACGGAAGATTCGAGCGAGCGGAGAGATCAGGAAGTTGGTCGTTCATAGTCTTTTTTATTTGCTTCCAAGAGAGAAAACTGGCACTGCACTTGACAGATAGTTCCCAAAACAGTCCTGCAAATCTTAGTAACAATATGGCTATATATATATATATATATATATATATATATACATATTATGGCTATATATATATATATATGTATATATTTACATAATATATATATATATATATTTATTTATTTATTTATTTATTTATTTATATACATATAGATACATACATGACATCTTATACAAGAGCGTCGCTCCGATTACTTAAAAATCGTATGGTTTTCACACGTTTTCTAGGATCGTACGTGTTCTATGATCGTCCGTTGCAGGACAGTAACTGAAGTGCGTCTTCGAAAGATTCAAGCATATATTTGGGTGTGTAACAAGAGAAGTTGGTCGGAAAGAACGAGTGAAAGCAAACGCCCATTAGAAGAGGGTGCACGTCGTGAATATTGCTCGCCAAGACGAGCCATTCGGCGATAAAGGCTGTGTGCACTTCACTTAAGCCTATACTTCGTTGGTTGGATGCACCTGCGTCCCGACCTCTCCTCGTGCTTTTTGTACCACATAAACGATCTCGCTTCTTCAGCAACGTTCAGCAGTACAGTGAGTGCTGCATTATTAAATCCTTTCGTTCTGAAGTCCAATATCACCCTCGCACTCTAAGGTCATCCTTAATAACCGCACACAAGCAAGCGACCTTTGTTCAGTATGTAGTGTCTCACTCATTCCTCACCTTTATTATTGCCTTTTTGACTTCTTTTGTTTTGCTCGTCCGTCACTAGCGTCAAATTTTTTGGCACTTCACTTGCTATAATTTAAAGCGCTATAGCCTTCTTTTCCTATTTCTCACTCTCTATTATCCCCTTCTTTGTTACTCTGTGTTATTATAATTTTCTTATTAGTTTCATTTAAAGACAATATTCCACAGTTGTTCTATACAATAAGGTACGATGGCGATTAATCGTCGTATACGGATTATTGGCGATTTCCTTTTACCTTTATACAAATTTCGAAACCTTGCTTGGACCGACATCAGTCTTTTTTTTTTCATTTCCACTTGCTGGCGCTTATTTTTGTGATGGTCACTCGCTTTCACTCACTCATTTTTGCGATGGTCATTTGCTTTCACTCACTCATTTTTGCGATGGTCACTTGCTTCCACTCACTCATTTTTGCGATGGTCACTTGCTCCCACTCACTCATTTTTGCGATGGTCACTTGCTTTCACTTACTCATTTTTGCGAGAGGCAGACGTAGATGATATTTATAAACATTGGTGTCGTCATTAAGAGTACCTATACGCGAGGTAAGAGAATATTATACTTTTCAGTCCATCTGGCGCAATGGCGGAAAAGCGGAAGCTTCTCAACGAAATAGACAAATGCTTCAAAAAGGTGATTACAGTTCATTTATAAAGCATTCAGTGATTTATCACTAAAGCAACTTGTAAAGTTATGCCATTTTTTAAAACGCAAATTTGAACATTCAGTTTATCAGTTGAATATTCCGAAACGCATTTTTCAGTTCCAAATCCACAGATCGGAATTTTTGATTATGTTGGTGTGGATCGCTGTTAATGATCCACAAAAAAATATTAACGAGATGTTGATTCAGATCGAAGAAGGCGTCGAGCTATTCGAAGAGACAATGTCGAAGATGCAAGAAGCAAATAGTGACAATCAGCGCGAAAAGTTTCAGGTTCTGCTTTGTTTTTGCGTTTAGCGAGGCGACTGTTATGTCAGAGAAGACCATAGCGGCGGCTGAAGAGAACACTGTCCTAGAGGAGAAAGGTAGCCGAGAAGAGGGGGAGGTGAATGCTTGCTGAGGAATAGCCATAGGCATATACGATCTTCATTTAGTATCACCCGGTGTTTCTTTTGTAGCGAGTTGATGAGTATTTCGACAATGGGGTGGAGTGTAAATAATATTGGCTAACGCTTCTATTTGTTGGAATTGGACAGGTCTGCTCCCTCCACATTCAGTTAAGAAGGAGTTCTGGCACAAGTACTGTTGCCTGAGGCTTCAATCCCTTCAGACCCTAATAGCGCCTCCCAACCCATCAAGCAAAAAGGTGCCGGCATGATATTAGACTGCACCTAGCTACGACTTCAGAAAGGCTTTTCTTCGTTTCAATATCGCGTTTGTCTCTGTTGATACCGCTGGTGAGGGGAGGTGGGGTGGAGATTATATCACCTTCAAATCATCACAGTCAGTGAGTTCTTTCGATGTGCTTTTAGTGGTCGAAAATCTCACTGAAAGCTGTTTGCTTATAATCTGATGAATTTTTTTTGTATCTGTTTCTACATTTATTTTAATTGCGAATTGTTTATAGTTGTTGTTTGTAGTGCATAATTTCGGCAGAAATCTCTATTCATTTATTCTCCACACCACTTAGCTATTTTAGTAGAAAAACATCAATGAGAAAAGATTGATCTTCATGCTTGTAGGATGATCTCAAAAAAGAAATAAAGAAGCTGCAGAGACTAAGAGATCAGATCAAAGGATGGCAGAACTCCTCAGACATCAAGGTTTGTTTCACTGTTTCTTTAGTTGTGTGCCGATGTGAAAATGGAATACGCTTGTGTAAATATGAGTGTCCACTTGATGCTTCTAGTTGATCGAGTGCTGAGTCGCAATCTTATGTTTATTTCTTTTCTCATAATTTGAGTTATAGATTGCTTGAGAAGTCGCTTAAAGACGGATGCTTCGAAGTATTCAAATTTCGTCTTGAAGAATCGACGTTTTTATTCGTTTTAACATTGATTGTTCATTGGTATGAGTTATCGACCACTTGACTGCATGTTTTCGCTGTTCTGAATGATTTTTGAAATCTTTTGAGACGGCATCATTGAGCGCTTCATCAAGAAAATGTTCCCTTAAATTCTAGGACGTACGGTTAGTTGGCTTATCATGTTGATTCTCTTAAAGATTGCACTCTTGCTGGTTTTTGTTTTCGACAGAACCCTGCATTCATTGTTGTACTTTTTGGTTTATTTTCACCAAAGGCGATTGTATTTGAATTTCCTATGGTTTCTTACCAACTCCTCGTATTGTGCTAGGCTTCTTTGACAAGATGTACTATCGCGAAAGCATCCTCTAAACGGCAGAGTAGATGGCATTTTTTGTAATGTAGTTCAGCTAGTACAAAATGTACTTCTTAACATCTAGGAGTGTTGGAAAAAGCAGGGAAGGTAATGATGGAAGCTGTCAACGGTTTTCTTAAGCTTAGTTCATTTTATTTCCTCTAGCTGTTTTAGCTAAAGTTAGGTGAAAGCGAAGCTTAAGATGTAAGGCCTGCTAACATGACCGTTAGTGCTTTGCCGTGGAAGTTATTAATTCTTGAAATTCCTTGCAGTATGTAAAAAAACGACGGGTCATTTGGTGCCACTAATGGGAATCAACGATTACGGGTACGAAGAGGGTGTTAGGTTCTTTGGAAGCGTATTTGTTGGAAGGAGCAGTATTCAGTAGTGTAGTGGTGCTGAAATGTTGAAACGTTGATTGTAATGTTGTAACGCAAGTTTCTATTACGTTTTGTTTGTGTGATATGGTGAAATCTTAGCAATATGCTTCTTATGCGAGTTGTTAACAAAGAAAGAAACTATCATAAACTTTGGTGTCCTTGAAAATTCTGGATTTCAGCGCTTTGTTGCAACGTTTTTGAAGAGAGTTGTCGAACCAATCTCTTTTTATGAAAGACCATATGTCCTCGATCAGAGTCAGTTAATGATAGACGTTCAGTCGGGACGTCCCATATATGTGCTTGGCAGTGAGGGAAGCTGAAGTTGCAAAGTTCTGCAGTATGATAAATAACTTGAGTAAACTGGAATGCGGATGTTGAATCTATTTCCGGTCGAAACCGGGACCCGATCGATGAGTTCACTGCATGAGATGATTTTGACCTAGTCTGTATAGAGCGGTCTTCTGGTGAGAGCGAGACCGATCGCTCGGTCGAGCCCAACTCTAACCAGCCATCACATCGAATGCTCCTGGTTATTGTTATCCTTCGTCTTGCATTTTTGCGTTCGCATCAAGTAATATTTGTAGGACAAAGATAGGCTTACGTATTACCGGAAGTTGATAGAGCAGAGGATGGAACAGTTCAAGGATATCGAAAGGGAAAATAAAACAAAGCCACATAGCAAGCAGGGTTTATCAGCTGAGGAGAAGCTAGACCCACGCGAGAAGGAAAAGGCCGACACTGTCGAATGGTTACAGGTAACGCGGATCTGCTAAATTACCTGCTTCTCTTACCGATGCTCTATAAATTCTCGCTTTTGTACCATCTACCTGAGCATTGTGGACCAATAAAGAAGGATATAACAGCGAATGAAATCGCGACGAAAATAGATGGTTTCATTACGAGAATAGCGCTACATCAGTCATCACCGGTTGTAAATTCACTTCGTCTGTAACCGCTTTCTTATTTGACCCCACATCGGCAGAGTCGATCAGGTTAACGAGTGTTTACCGTTTTCTTTCTATTCGGAAAATCTTCGGTGGTGATGGCTGATATAACAGAACGAATGCACATTTCAGAAACCACGACCGATAGAAACATTCGGCACTAAATGATATGAAGGCGAGGTGAAGGGTGTTGTGCGTTTACGTACAGCGCTTTCTCTCGCAATTCCTTCATGTCCTTCACGTATGTTAGTCAGCAAGAACCACAGTTTCATTATATTTATGTGCAGTTTTTATTGACCGAATGTTGATTCAGATCCGTTATACTTAAGGCGTTGTTTATTCTGGGAAATATTTCAGTGTCAAATTCGTTATCTGGAAGACGAATCAGATAAGACAGAGTCGCAGATCGAGTCTCTTTCGACATCGGAGCAAACTAGGAAGAAAGGAAAGCGAGACGATCCAAAGAAAGGAGAAGAGGTATGTGATTTCACATTCTTAAAATCCAACAAAGATATCGGAAGAGATGGCAGCTGTAGTGAAGAATCTGGTGACTCGCAGGTTGCCATATTCTAGGCAGAAAGCTGAACCTTTTATCTGATACCTCAAACGTGGGAAGCTGTGTCAAAAATATTTTCGTAAGTTTCTCCTCTTTCCATGAAAACCAAAAAACCGCAATCCTTTTTTGGGGGGGGGGGGGGGGGGTAAATGTCCGGGAATCCGGTTGGCGAGCCGGGACAGCAGAAATGTCTTCAAAGAGTTTTCAACGAGTTCTGCAGGAATTTGAACACAACAGAATCATATTATTTGCCAAAATTCAGAATCCTCAAAGTCACAAAAATTGTGAAAATGACGGAAGAACGAAAAAGAAAAAATTGAAAAAAAGGAACTGACTAATTGAATATAACTCTAAGAAAGAAGGTTGTAATCTAAAATGCAAATTAAAAGAATTCGAGAGGAATTGTCGGAAGAAAAGTGGAAATTTTTATGAAAATTTGAATCTTCTGTTTTCGAGTTTCCAAAAAGTTCGCTTATTTTTTGCATTTTTGAACTTTGAATTCATTTTCATTGGAAGATTGCCCTTCTTATATCCAGGATGCTAATCATTGCATGGATTGCATTAGATGTTTTAAGTTGAGCAGGTTTTCTTATTGCTAATTGTTTTGAGCTTAAAGTTTTCAGAAGTTAAGGAAATTGGACGACTTGAGAAAACATTTGGAGCGAATGAAGTTCCATGTTTCAAAGCTGGAGATCTGCATGAGGCTCGTCAACAACGAAACACTCGAAAGCAAGCGGGTCATGGATGCGTTGAAAGAACAGTTCGAAATGTACATCGAGGCTTTGGATCCAGAAAGTGAAAACGATCCCGAATCATTCGATCCCGAGTCTTCAGGTTCTTCTTCCGGGATTCTTTTCACTGTAAACAGTTTACTGGTATTGCTCAGGATGCGAGAGAGACTTCATGGAGCAGAACTTTTTGAGGTTGAGCTATAGCTATTTCTTAAAGCTTGTACCACTCGAGTATGCAGGTGCGCGACTTGTATTCGTGAGTGAGCGCTGTTGTATTGTAGATTTCGTCAGGATCTTGAATGGAATTAGCTGATATTAGGAGGCGACACAAACAACTTTGAAACGTCGCTACCGATCCTTCTTAGTGTACGTAATACAACGAGCAACGAAGCTTGACCACTTCCGAATTGCCAGTCATCAGTTACCCCGAGATTGGAGCCATTACTGAGCGTATCGCCAAAACTTGCATTTGTGATTCATTTGTCATTTGTGAGATGAGGTTCGTTGCAGAATGACAAATGCTGAGCAATGCGTTCCATTGTTTCCCCTATAAGCGAAAAGGTGAGTGTTTTCAGGGGTCTACGATGAACTTGATTTGCAATCATATACTCCACAATTAGGTGGTGCAATATTTGGATCCGGCGATGCTGAAGAGAAATTTGATAATAACGGAGAGGGCAAGAGTTCGCCGAGTGTATCACCTACTCCAGTCTTGCCAAAAGTATGTCTTGTTTAAGCCATATTTCAACTCAGGCTTTACTCTTTTCTTTCGCATTTTTCTTTCTGGTGAATTCGTGTGGGGGATCGATTTTCTTAGGCAAATGAGTGATTATTTCTGAGGTGAACTTTTCGGCGGTAGTGCTACGCAACGTTTTTAAAAACATTGCATAGCACTAACGCTGAAAGTTTTACCTCAGAACAGAGTTGCTGCGATATGTTGTGCACTTCCAAATCCAAGAGGGCCATCATGGCTTCTTGAGACGTTGAGGAGGCAAGAAATTAAAGAGACGGTAGAAAAATTTTATTTCGAGGTACCCAGTGAAGTGCGATGCAGAACTGGGATTCGATGCAACTAATAATATAGATTCTTGGGACGTTTTGCAGTCATCGGGCGGTTGTGTGTTGGCGCTCGCACATTTCATAGTTCCTCGGAAGTTGAAGCTGCATTCAGCTAGAGCTGTGATGCCCACAGCGTCGGCTTTCGACAAATCGGAGTTTTATGAGGTGCCGTGAGGGGCGGAGTTTAACTCAACATATTTGTGAAGTGTGCCAAATCTTTTGGGTCGCGCAAGTTGGAATTCTGATAACTGTGGATTCGACTGAAATTGAGCATAAAAAGTTTTAGTCATTCATAAGACTTCGTTTCAGCGCTCGTTTGCCGTGTGATTGAATATTTTATGAGAAATCCCCAACTTGCACCATCTCTCCCTCTTGCAATCGATGAGAAGTTTGAGTTCTACCTTTGTTCCAATCTTCGTAGAGCAAATCAACATTGACAAATCTGTGTTGCTAAGTGCTGAAAGCTCAAAATCGAGGGTGGCCAATACTCGTGCTAACTGATATTCGAAGGTGTTGCCTATTCAGTGACTTTATGACCTGAACATATTATGGATGATGTTCTATGCTGAATCGATGGCAATGGACTAATCTTTTTCTTATATAATTTTATACTGAATTGACTGTAATTAATGATTGGACTTGGTATTACCGTCAGTGCGTTTAGCATATCGTAACAGTTTGTTATATATCTGTCTTTTGAAAGTACTCCAACTTCTCATCACCTTCGTGCCAGGCAGGGAATCGTTTTTCGAAATTTTACGCCTATTTTTCACATTCTTGTTAGTAAAATCTTCTACAGGAAATGGAGGACAACAGTTCGAAACAGAGGCATTTGAGTGGAGAAACAGTAGTGAGTCTGGCACGTCAAACGTCTACAACAAGGAGCACACCCGCCACGCCTCTCAAACTTACCAAGTCGGTTCTGCTTCTGTCATATTCTTCCTCCATCCTTCCTCTCCTCCCTTCACGCTCGTATGATTTAACCGTGCATTCTGACTTACCTGTTAACCGCTATGCGTCTTTCTTAGCAATCCAGACTCGTCTATAAACTTATTCATCACCGTGGGCTGTAACACGGAATTGTATCAGTAAGAAAACAGTGTTGTGCTGGGCGGTGATTCGGAAAAAGGAGTGGATGGGAAGAAAAGAGGGGATTGGAATCAGCAGAGAACGGCGTCTAGAAAGGGACCTGGAAACAACGCCATTATAAACGAGGTGGAAAGTTACAAGTTTCCATGGAAGGCGTCGGTGGGCATTATTAGCGAAGGAGATTATGTTCTAGCCGTTAATGACTCAAAAAAAAAAATTATAATGCAGCAATTTTGCATAATGTATGAAAATTTCAAAAGGCCGAGACAACGAAAAGAGCAAATTCTGTTCGTCATTGGTGATTTCGCATTGCGTCGTGCTGTCCGCTTTCACAACTCGATGTTTCATCTCGACATTGGCACAGAGAGGGGCTGAGGGTGGGGGGTCTGAAAATCGCGAGAAATTTCTGAGTCTATTGTGGCGCTGCTCTCTCTTCTTCGGGAAACTTTCATTTTCAGTGTGCGATCAACAAACATTTAAATACCTTTCGTTAAAAAATAAAAACTTCACCGCCCACTTATCGTTTGTTTGTCTTTTTTCGCCATTCATTAAGTAACTTATATGATAGTTCACAATGATGCACTTGCAGCGTGCAGATGTTAGAGCAATTTGTGGATCGGAGGCGACCATTGTAGCTTTTGCGTGGATCAGTACTGCATTAGTGCAGTTTCTAGCATTTCCTATTGTTCATGATATCTCCAAAAAGATTAATGTAATTTTTCTTAGCTCGGTTTTGGTCAACCTTGAAGACTACGCACATTTTGAAGAATGTGTATTTTAAAATGAAAATTTTGGAAAGTGGACCCATTCTTTTAGTATTTGCTTATATCAGATTCCACTGAGTCAAGAAACAATCAAGCCGCATCTAAACGACTCAGAAGGCGGTGTGCTGTTTGTAAAAGAATAAACAAGAGTCGTGAAAAACGCTGCTCAACTTCCTTTGCAAGCCCTGATCTCTTATCTGAAGTTTTCTACCATTCTCTTCGAAATCTGTCTGTTTTCGGCACCTTTTATCACGTCAGCGTGCTCTCCGGTCGCTTTTCGATAATTGCAGTCTTTTGTAAATGTTGTTAACCAAGGCTATTTGCGCCACTGTGTCTCAAAGAGGGCGTAAATTTCTTTTTCAGTCAGGTCAGTGTTGAAGGATGCTCCTTGAGTTCACCACCGCCACCAGCGACACCTCCACCACCGCCCGGAATACCGTATAATGTAGCAGCGGGTCTCGGAACGAAAGGCACCAAGGGAGCTGTCGTACAAACAACGTTAGTTTTGCGTTGTATGTCTTCATGGTTTTGATTTCTTGAAGAAAGCGGCATCATTCCAGGAGGCGTTTCAGGATTTCAGTTTTTTAACAAACATCTAATTCACTCGATGCTAGTGCAGTGGGAGAGATTCTAACAGATAGTTTGCACGTTGCGTTATTTTGAAATGAAAAATGATCAGAATTTGTTCTCGGGCTTTCTATCCTGGTTTTATTTTTGGGTTTAATTCAGTGGCGCATAAATATTAGAATTTGTATTCTGCTCGGGAATTGCTTGATGCGTTTTCCTCCACTGCAAAAACTCGCCGCGTGTTTTGCCTTTGGACGTTTCGTATTTAGCATTATTTTTGTTTGTCGTCGATTTCTTGACGAAACCTCACCAGTGCTCGCAATAAAACATTTTGATTGTGTGCCATCGGTTGGCGTTATCTTTTTACTTCCACGTTCTTCAGATTTTGACAACGCGGACTTTCCGGTTCCCTTCTCAGCAAATTTTTTCCGTTTCCGATCGCATCTTTGGTCCACTTGCATAACTTCAAGTGAGGTCCGTCCCCTTCTAAGTTCCTCAGAAAAAGATCATATCAGCATTAATAAGATCGCTTGCCTGAACTGGCTACAGCCTTGATATTTCAAAATTCCTTGTTTTAAGTGGCTTCATATGACAGATTTAAACGAATTTCGTGTCGCACCGAATTGGCTCTACTTGTGAGCCTTAATAAGTGAGATGTGTGGTTGAGGGTGACTAAGTTTTAATTTCTATGTGATTGGGCCTTGTCGGATTAGACTGCGAAGTTCGATTTCAGTACTGCTAAGAAACGCTGTGGTAAATAGTATTGTTGTTTTAATAGAGTTAAGTGTAGAGTGAATTTCATCGATGGTTGTGCTGAATGAACGATTCATAGGGCGTTTATCGCTTAGAGTGGTTGAATAACGAATTAGAATCCTTCTTTGAAGTGATAGAATTGACAGTGATGCTTTGTTGGGCTTGGTTAGGTTTCAGTGGAGTGCAGAGAAAGTTTTGCTGGGAGGTTTATTAGCTTGCTGCTGGTTGTGCAGCAGGCGAATTAAATGTGCTTAAAATCGAATCAGCAGAGAATAAGTGAGCATAAAAATAAGAGACGCATATAATGTTGTGGTGACGAGTTGGTCGGAAGTGACAAAAAGTAATTGGTGAACTGGGAGGCTTTNGAAAAAACTTCTTGCGAAACAATTCCTTCTAAAAAATTTGTGCAAAAAGAGTTCAGATGGTGAGATGATCCTCAGATATATGAGCAACGGGAAAGTTTTAACGATTCCACCTCACTTAAAGGCGATCCCTGTTATATGAGGCGCATAGTGGCGGTGAAACAAATATTCGTTATATGGACAAAGTTCAACGCGAAAGAGAAGTTCAACTCATTCAGCGTTTCGGCTGTGAATCATCGTCGCCGAGATTATATAATGATTGCAAAGTAATGAATGCGTCGATGCATTTCTTGTCGGGGTGCCTCTCTATCGGACGAGATCTCGTGATTTCGCGCTCTCCCGCATATCTTCATTTCCGCTGCAGCCCTAGTGGAATGTTCGCTGAGCAGTGGTTGATTCTTTTGAAGCAACGGGGTTATAGTAATAGGATGTAGAAACATGATTATATCCTTATGAAATACACTCACGGGAGGAATCAATGCGGATGTCTAATTTGTGTTCAGTTAATTGAGCCGTTTGTCTCCCTGGTTGTGTCGGTGGGCCATGGGGCATAGTTGGTTTTATTCGTGAAAGTACTCGATGTACCGCTGCCATATGCGCCTCATTATTGTGCGCAACGATGATGGATGTCCCTAAGTTGAGATAAGAAAAGGGGCGTTCCTGCAAATGGACGTTTACTCAGAGAATGCCTGAAATTCGTAGATCACTATCGCATTGTGTGCGCATTCTTTTCACGACAGAAGCACTTTTCAGCTTACATTACTGATGAAAACGGCTATTGACTGTGAAATTTTGAAATGATATGCAGTCGTTGCTGCTTGAGCCAACATGTCGGGGAAGTCGGGTGTCGGAGCGGGGGAGAAGGGGGGTGCTACTTACGAGGAAGGGATGTGATTCGTTAGGGTGGACCGAAGAGAGGAGAAAAAAACCCAGAATTCTGGAAGTTTCCCATTTCATGCTTTTCTTTAGCGGTAAAAGATCATAAAATTTAAGACTTTCAGTTCGCACCAAAACTCTAGCGCAACGAATCCTTACCTACGTTATTCGTGATTTGCTCTTCTGTTGCTCGTGAATGGGAAGGTAAGGGGCAAAACATGACTATATATTTGATAAGCATCAGGCCGAACACTGTTCTGCCACTTTCAAGATGGCTGATAGTATGAGGCTATCACTGTTCGAGGTACCATATTAAAAGTCGTCGTGGCTAATTGTCATTCAGGTTGCAGCGATATTGCCATCTGTTATCAGTGGTGGCAATTTGTGGAAAGGATTGGATGTTATTTAGTTGAGTGTGGAATAACGATGTGCAGGACTGCGAGGAAGTTTTGTAGTGCTGAGCGATTGTTTTAAAGCAACTGGATTTGAGCTAGCTTCGAATAAGCAGGAGCTCTTCTAAGATATTTCTGAATTGTCTATGCAATTTTGAAATTACGCAATTGTTCGGCAGTCGGGGGGAAGGCTACTTCCAATGCTGGATGTTTTGTAGTGCCAAAAAATGAGTGGATAATATACGGGGAACTTTGGATGCTCCGACGATCCGTCGTTGTTCGCTGAAATGGGTTTGCCGCCACTGTGTTCGTCGTATGGTTGCCTTTTATCTCCATCTTCGCCGTCTCTTTCTCAAAAAAAAAGAAAAAAGATTTCCAAAGCGAAATATTTCATTATGTCTGCAAGAGGTGAGGTATAAAGTTGGCGAGGCTTTCATCTATTATTGCTGCGCCTGTTGTGAACGTCAGTCCTCATGCTTCGAATTGATTGCTGCAATCCACAACACCAGGATTGACTGTTTCATAGCTTGGAGCCTTTTATTTCGGCCACTCTAACACCACCTGCTAGGATGTGAACTGTATTCTTCAAGAATTGACTGCTCGTTGATGAATGGACGGACTTCACACTGAGATATCTGGACGAAATTGCATGCTTTGTTTAATGTTGCTGCTGGGAAACCTTTTTTGTAAATGTAAATAAAGTGGGTCATAGGTAATGGTGTATCACTTTTATGGAGCAAATGGGGGCATTGATACATGCCGATGAATCTTACAGCTTATTGTAAAGGTCATGAAGTTCTCTGCTTACATCAGTTCGTTTCAGGTTCATTTCCACCGGGGTTGTTTNGGGGGGGGGGGGGGGGGGGGGGGGGAGTAGCAGTTGTGCTCGAATTTAGGGCGACGAGTTTATTGCGTCGAGTGTTAGTGATTGGTATACTTGCTGAACTGCTGTAGAAATGAGTGGTGCGAATTTTACTGGAGAAGAACTTAACCTTATCATAATTTCTAATCATCCTCTGGGGTTACGGGCTCCAACCTTCTTTGTTTTTTTAGAGGGATGGGGGTTTATCCTGTGGCTATACGGTGGGAATGTTCTCGTAGGTACTTGTGATGTGTTTGTGTTGCTGGATTGCTGTTGAAGTAAGGGAGTGCGAAGTGCGCGTCCGAAAAAGTTACTTGACGGGCCATGTGGGGGACTCAGTGCAGACGAGCAGCTGAGCGGTTGGCTCAGTGCTGGCGTGACGCATTCTGGAGTGTTGCCGTCTTGTGTTCAGAGGCAATAGCTCGAGTTTTCCTTTCAATCGATCGATAATCAAGAAGTGTTCCATCGATGCTGCTAGAAGTATCGTGATAGAATATTATTTTTAAGCACATTTTTTGGCTTTGGATACATCTGATGTCTTTGTATTTGATTAGAGTACTGTATTTCGAGACTATGAAATAGAGAGCCATCAGAGTATGGTCGATGAACATCTATCGCCTTGTTACATTGGAATTTGAAAGGCCAGGTGTTCTGAGTTAACCACTCACCACTCCCCAAGCGGTCGGTGGAATCACATAGCAAATTTCAGCTGTTTGTTGGCACATATTTGATTGAACTTGTTTTTTGTTGTTTTATGGCGGCCCCTATACGCTCTTATACAACTTAGAGGGGGGGGGGGGGGGGGGGGGGG
>JAARMF010000172.1:76730-96607 GCA_022844705.1 Toxascaris leonina | reverse complement strand
CCCCCCCCCCCCCCCCCCCCCCCCTGATGAGTTGAGGATGTATTCCCCTCTCTCATCCTTCGCCCATCCCTTCACCTTCCGTTTTGAAAGCAATAGTGCGACGAATAATGCTATGAGACATATTCAGTGGTGACTGAAGAGCATAAAGGCACAGAGATAAGCATGCTATCAGATGAAAATTTCGAAATACTTAAGCAGCCATACGTCAACAATGCAGAGTGTCAAAATGTACACAAAATCAAATGAAATTGAGAGCGCTATTCGGAACATCGTAAACCACTGAGGATTAGTGCTGAGTATTAAAGATCAGTGTGCGATGCGAAAAAGTAAAACGCTGCTTTCTAATATTTAAATTGGCTGAGGTTTCCAATACTTGATGTTTCTCGGATTCGTATTGGGAGCGCTCATTTCAGTAGAAAATTGCATTCTCACAGTGCCTCTAACCTTTACCATTTTTACAGCCAGTTCAACCACATTAAAAGCTGCCTCGGGGTGATTTACACAGTTCAAGAAAGAAAATCACTGATTTCGTCCACATATGCCATTACCTCGCGAGAATAGACAGTGCTACATAAGAAATTGAAGTGCGTCACCGATGTTGACATGGAAGGCAATTTGAGAATATCGACAAATGCATTACGGGAAATATAGGACAATTGAGGCTGAAGGATAAATTTAACACTCGAATCATCAACACCCCAATGGTATACGCTAGAATAAAAATAAGGGGGAACACATTTAAGAGGAAATGTTGGCAACGACGGAATGCTCGACTTAGAATACGATGTAATATCGCGCTGACTGCATTTGAGCTGATTCGGAAACGAACCACTTCAGTTCGACATTAATAACAATCGACACTGTTTCATAAATAACAACGAACTGTTTTATTGGTAAAGAGGCTCACAGAAGCGATTCAGGCAACTTGAAGAGTAGGAAATCATTCATCAACACAACTACGCAACATGACAATGCCACCGCGAGATGATACAGGGTGTGCTACACAGCTGCGTTTTTATGCAATGGAGCACTATAAGCATTTGAGCCGTTTTTTGCCTGTGCTGATCCCATCAAAGCCGATGTGAAGCTGATGCTGTATATGAAGCATGCGGAGCTAGAAGATGAAATTATTCGCGAAATACTCAACATCGTACCATCAGAGATCGCAAAAATGGTTTCCGTTCCGCAGAGGTAGTACTCACAGCATTTGTGGATTCAGCTCGGTTAGTTCACAACAATCCGACCGCCGTGCTCTCGATAGTGCAATGAGAACAACATTTTCGAAATGCGTTCTACGTTTTTACCGGAGTCGATGAAACGCTTGGCGTTCCAGCCCAACACCGTGCATGCTCCCATTGACAAATATGCAGTGAAGGATTTCTTCGATTATTTGAACGTAGCTGAGATTCAGACAAAGAGTTGGATTTGTCGTTGTCTCAAATACATCACTGCGTGTTGACACATGCATATTCGTAAGCTATGGCCAAAGGCTTGTCCGGAAAAGGCTTCGAGGAGAGCTTGCCGATGATACAGCAGCTCAGCTCGATGTCCTATAGTGGTATGTAAGGAGTAAGTAATTGAATGGGCTTATTCCCGAAATAGGGAAACATCAGGCGGGCCGTCATGTGGCTCTTGACTCAAACGCTGGCTCAGGGACGAACTTCTCTATTTTGCTTCTTTCGCGTGGCTCCCTCTTTACTGGAGTTCAAGAAGGGGCAATCACAGTGTTGCAGTAACATTAGCGCGTAAGTATTTATACAGCGTTCCACTTAAAAGGAAATCACTGTCTTCTGGATATGCTCATTTATCCATCTGCTCTATCGCACCTTTGTCTACGAATGATTGTCTACACCCCAAAATTGCTCAAGGCATTCTTCGGGCAGTGTAATTCGGTAAGTAAGCTCACTGATGCAACAAGTGAGAAACACACCATTCATCCCTCTCTTAAAAATGATATCACTCCAGTAGATGAAGCAAGCTTCAACGAAAATTTTTCCTCCGGCAGTCATGCAAGCAAATTCGTTCTGGAATTAACGCACAACCCATCCATTCTCCCTTCTCTCCGTTTGTCGTGAATAACCTACGGCAGCAACAACTTCTGTTCCCCTGAGTACGACTTTTGCGACCTAAATTTCCTACTCTTCTGTCCAATAGCTTAAGAAAATTTTCATTATCAAGCCATTGCTGAAAAAATAGTCACGAATATCCGTAAAAATTATTCACCCCTAAGCTTGACCTCATTCGCATGGGAGGTCATAGAAAATGCAACTGACTTGCTGATCCGTACCATTCGGTGACCAGCGATTAATCGTGTACGACACGGTTTGTCGACTGATTGATGGCACTTATCTCAATTATTTTAATCATAAGCGACTGGATTGTTGCTTGAGATTAGAACATCCAAGCAATTATGGTGTTCATTAACTAAGTGAATTGTTTGATGTCGTGTATCATAGAAAGAAAGCACTTGCATAAACTGGCAGCCTGTGGCTTGTTGAAGCATATGGATCATTCCTTCCTGTTCGCTCGTTCGAAGTTGAATAAGCTACTCGCTGATGCTCAGACATAAAACTGTGGTTCTTTAAGGACTGCTGCATGCTGCTTCCTTCTTTCTATATAAATGAAGTGTGTTCGAAAATGATTTCAAAACAAATATAAAATAAATATGTGATCACTGAATGACCGAACTGTCGATTGTCCATGTCTTTCGTACTGATCTCTGCTGATTGACTGAATGGCCAAAGTCGTGGCAATTAACGATATTGCATGAGGAATGCTCCATACTTTATGCTAATTTTTATCACATCTGCTTCTTTAGGATCGATGAAACAGTTTTAATGTCTATTGATGAGATTATTGAACTCTTGCCAAATTATTAAAGGTCTCCTGAGGATCGTCGGAAATAGCACAAATATTTCATGCTTTGACGTTTGCTCAACACCTTAACATGGAGGAAACCATGGAAGGCCTCAAGCAATGATATCACTTCAATGATTGAGATTTGATAATGGAAAGGTTAGCAAGTAAATTAACAAACACGGCAATACAGCACACACTAATACCGCTCCTATGAACTAGCACTCGTCTACACAGCAACAGGCATCTACATAGTTTCGTTATCGATTCCACTTTACACGTCCGATGCACACATATGGGAACGATGCATTTGAGGTCGGACAATTCGCACACGCGCACCAACGCGTATGAATAAATAAATAAATGAATAAACAAATAAATAAACAAATATATATATATAGATACATATAAAATAAACAAATGTATATTTATTTGTTTATTTACACATCAATACATCTATACCCATAGAATACGCACAACACAACACAAACCACGCACATAAACACGCATCCACCACACATATGCATGCACAGCACACAGGGCCCGAGCGATCGACGAAGAAGGAAAGGAATAAGGTTAATACCGATTGCGATAGGGCAATGAGATTGCAGAATCGGGAATTGCAGGCATAGCACATTGCAGAAATTGTAGTTCACATAGTATCAGCACGCGGAATTGTGACTTTAAATGTCTAGCACAACCTGATGGCGCCAATGTCAATGACACTGTGACACGTCAAATGAGAAATAATTCAGTTCGGTCGGTCGCTTGTATCTATGAGTTAGCTTTTCCTCTACAAAGATACAATACACGAATCGTGTACACCAACTAACAGCTCGTGCTGCTCATTTGTGAGCTCATGATGCTATTGACCTACATATTCCACATTTATGCTTATTTCAGCTGCATTCAGTTGCTCGAAATAGTCCAACTAGAAGCATTCATTATCCACAATGCCGTATTGAAGTGTGCAATTTCTGAACTGGCCCATTGTAGAAGTGCTCAAGCAAAAATATATCTTTATTATCTATCCAAACGACTGCAAAATTAAGTTGGCTTGCAAATTTTGTGGTACTGCTAACAGTTTAAAATCAATAAAGAAAATAATCGAACGGGATGAAATAAGTTTGCAAAGTCACATTACTGCTAGGCGCACATTGTGCTAGTGTACTTCAACACCTCAGCCTGAGTGTTGAATTTACCATGCAAGCAGACAGACAGACAGCCATGCACACAGGCCTAAGGGCATGAAGCGATCATAATGCGATCAGGAAAATTTTGTTGAAAATACGAAAAGCATCGTTGAATAAGCACAATAACAGAATGCAATAATACTTTCTAAATAATCAGCACAATAGTATAGAAGTGGATCGTTCTACGTTCAAAAATCAATGTCACACAACTAGCTCCGTAGTGGCTCCATAGTGGAGCAGTAAGGAAGGTGAAGGAAAAAATTCGATTATATTGTGATGTGCAGTGCTGTGTAAGCGAAATGAACCGAATAGGAAGCAGTAATGAGCCAATATGATGTAGCAGTAATTAGCCGAAGAATACAAGCCAGTGCGTTGTTGCTGCATATTTCTTTCAATAACACAATTTAAATACCTCTAACTAGACGTCTTCTGTGAATAGGTAACATCAGAGACACAGTTTCAGCATTCGATGCGAACAAACTGATGAAACTCTTTTTGAATAAGAGAACTCTTGACGCAATTCTCATATTTATTATGGCTAGAGTTGCCCTCTTGAAGGGTAAAAAGCTTTTCGCTGAGTTTTATCATCGAATAAAGCCGATAGAATTAAGAAGAAGTTCACAGAGTGAATTAACGACCAATAGTCACATAATTGCTCGTTTGCGTATTACTTAAATGCAATATTATATACACTAGTTGTAAGCAATAATAATTTACCATCTAATGCAGTAATAAAACCAGATTGTTGCAACAATTTCAATAATGATGGAAATTGATTCGAAATTGAACAAAGTTGACTTTTTCAACTTTGGATTCTTTCATTTGAACATATTAACATAACTTCTTGCAGAGATTCGTTTCTATCGATTTTACTGAAAGCTATTCAATACTATCGCGAACATTAAACTATTTGGCTTCAGATATATTTGTCGATAAGGTCCGGGAGATGACGGGACCTTTAATTTCAGAAGGAGGAGAGGAATTTGGTGCTTCAATGTACGCAGTACTAGGTTCCAGATCAAAAATAATATTATCATCGAGTCTATAGGGCGAGCTGCATGTATATCACCCTATGATCAACCCCATAAAAAAGCTTTAGAAAATGTACTGCTGAAAGCAAAGCAGTTCCGATACAGCCGTCAAAAATAGCGCAAATATGGCGAGCGATGTGCAACGATGAGTGCACAATCGAAGAAGGAAGTACGGACTACCGCATCTAGCAGTCATGGGCGGGACAAAGCATAGCCACATGCAAAATGTTACGTGTTGTACATAGCTAGAATGGGGCATCATTACCTATCGCTCGGATGTCACTGAAATAAATGCAAAGAGCAGTTGCACGAATCACCTTCAACGATTGAGGAAGCGACCCAAGTCGTATTACTGCGAAAGAATAACTGCAATAACTGCCGAGCACTTCGCTTTGTAGGCCCCAAAGTCATTATCGCTGATTTGGTGGTTCGAATTTAGCACAAAATCACACAATACTAAGCAGTTCTTTGCATTGCAATTGTTTTGTGCAATCCTGTCAAATATACTGTCCTCTTGATTTGTTATCTTGTGTTAGTGTTATTAATCAACCGTTCAAGCAATTGGCCCCACTTCTCTGATATCATCATTACCATAAATTTCACAGATTCGACTAACGCTCATATTTTAAAGTACTCCAAGAGTTGCGCACAAAAATACTGAGGTAGACGAAAAGCTTTGCGATTTCCGATTTCGAATATTCGAATGCCGTTAAATTCCGAAGATAATCCTTTGTTCGCTAATTGCTCATCTTCGTTTTCTTAACCGTTAAGTGAATAAACGAAAATATGAAAGGACACACAACAACGATGACTGCCATCTACGAGGCAAATAACATTCAGTAGTGCAATAGCACTAGAAATGGTACAGCGTAAAAGTG
This sequence comes from Toxascaris leonina, assembly GCA_022844705.1. Lineage (NCBI taxonomy): Eukaryota > Metazoa > Nematoda > Chromadorea > Rhabditida > Ascarididae > Toxascaris > Toxascaris leonina. Next base: position 90,649 of record JAARMF010000172.1, on the reverse strand, counting down.
ATTTGTAAGCTTTTCCGCTGGAACTGCCGAAACATATGACAGATTTGAGTGATGTTGCTAAAGACAAATACCACTATTACCTAGTTCTTAAAGGAGACGTTCTCACTGATAATTTAATAAAGACTTCAGAATTGCATAAAGAGAAGTTCAGAGTATGTTACAATGATAACGCGCTTATCAAGCTGATCCCCTTATCACATATAATGTCTAAAAAAGAATGTGCTATAACGAGAATGTGCTCTGTCATATTGAACAACTGCAATTAGGCTTCCTTGCCCAAAATATGTTCCATTGAATATTCGTCTCACGCCTTTGTTCTTTTGACTAACAACTCGTCGAAAGTCGGAAGCATAGACAATTTTATATTTGAAAATTTATTGCACTCAAAATACCATGAAGAATTTTATTGATGGAGCGAATGCTTTTGATGATCGCCGAAAACTAATATATTCATTGCATTCACTAGTGAGAAAAGAGAGATTACGTCTTAAGTGATGGCATTCGTGTGAAACATTTGATAATCTTAGATAGGCATCACGAACGTTTTATGAACAGACGACGATGTATTGAACTTATTGTCGTCGTTCCACACATCTCGAAAACATACTCTCTGGGAATATTCCTTTGAATTCTTCTACAAATTTATGCAAATCTTCTGCTCAATTTTCGAATTTTTTGCAGATCCAACGAAATATGAGAAGAGGATTAACAACTGTCGTGCCTGTGTCTGCGTGTCTGTCTGCAAGTCTGCAAACTGATCATTTCTCTGCCTATAATTTATCACTCGCCTAGGTGATCTGACTCGACATTGGTTACATTAGGGTCTTCAAGGATTTCTGACAACAGCAACATAACCAAAAATCACATTGAAAAATGGGCAAAACTTAATAACTCGGAGTGAATTAATTAATATTAAACTTTCCTCAAATTCGAAGGCTAAGCTGCTAAAATGTGAAAATTCTGTGATTTCCACAATATAGGATTGCAAATTTGAGCAACGAGTGTCTCAGCAGGTTCGATTTGAGAGAAGTGCTCTCGTAGTGCCAGCAGCGTTATACGACTATTGCACCAATGAGATTCGAAAGACCAATTCAAAAAGTGACGTCAGCTGTTTGTCCTCAATTCAAATGCACGATAAACCTTACTTCTTTCCAGGATCGCCATTACACACGTCTTACAAAGGTCACATTGTGGCTGAAAATTGAACAAAAACCAAAAGAAGCTCGATTACTGCCCAACAACGCTTTGCTGCTCAGCACTGCTTCACCAAGCACCTCGAAACAATTTCAAAATGACGTTGAAGGCGGAGTGCAGCATAACCGACAAAGAAATCACCATCGGTCATTGTGCATTTCAAAAATATCACACACAGATAGATTATGATCATCATATTTCTATGCAGCAAAAACTTCGGAAAAGCGCATAAAAATAATGAGATTAGGAAAATACACAGTCTCGAATATGATACAATTAAACAATGATAAGAAAGTGAGGAAATCTCACAAGTCATTTTTGCAAAGCTTAGTCCATATGAATGGTCCATCGAAAGTCAAAATTCTGTTTGAAAATTAGGAGGTTTGCAACTCGAGAGAGAAGCATATTGCAGAGCAAAAATGAACTCACTTTCAGAATGTAGGATAAATCAGAAGCGCAAAATGGTTCTTTCAGATTCTTCACCGATGTGCCACAAAACGAGTTTAATGCGCACACACTGGAACATCATTTACAGCATTGAATATTTGCAAAATATTTCGTTTACGAAGGTTCAATTTCAAAAAACAATAAATATTATTCGTTTACATGAGGTGCCATACTCTCAGAAGATCATTCATGCGAAACGCCCTTTTTCATTGCTCACGCGATCGAAAGATGGTAAGTATTCAACTCTCTCCGTCCATCCATCAATGCCCTTCCCTCTCCTCCATATCCCCTCCCATTATTCAATCTCCACTCTAGCGGATGTATCGTAGTGCGGATGTCAGCTCTCCGTTCATCCAATGCAAAATCAGATGATAGTGGAAAATGCTTAGAAGCAGTATTTCAGAAGAGTCGATGCAGGTGTTTAACCGTTTTCAAATAAAAGAACGATATCCCATGTAAGGAGATATATTGCTTATGCGATATGCAACACCACTCATCCTAATTAAATGCATGAGAGGATCTCGAGCACAACGTAATGATCTTATGCGACTTTCATCTCTTCGTTTCATGCACAATTTCCTCTTTCGCCCTTCCTCAACAACATTTCCGACGCTCACTTCTTTCAGCAGATATCGTTTAGCACAGCTTTGATTTTCTTTAATACCCTAACCACATCAAGAAGCATCATAAATGTTGGGACAGATCGGTTCTCGGTTCTGCAAAGAAGTTTATGCTCAACAACGCTTTACATTTAGTAATGGTAGGGTCCAGGTGGAGATTTCATATAACTATTCGCAACGGTGTAAATAACTTGCTGCAAGGTCACTCGGTGTCCTTCGGAGTCAAAAATGATGCACCACTTAGGATCGAATCCATTCGGCTTCCTTGAAAATAACACTCTCGACGCTTTGCTATTTCCTCCCACAAAACATTTTTGGAAGTGTATTTCCTCTTTCTTTTGGTATATTTTTTGCTCAATTTCCTTCTTTATGCGCCTCCTTAAATACAAATTCTCGATGATAAGACTTGAATGTTGCTTTTAATGGGCCCTAGGATGAATGCGCTACGCCCAAACCTATAAATCCGCTCTTCCCACGTGCTAATAGGTTAGCAGATTAATGAACTAAACAGAGGGCATCCCCTTCAATTCGACTGGTTCAACCAGTTCCACTCCCCCATCTCCTAATTGTCGATTGATTAACTCTCTTGATTATATAAGTTACCTGCAGAGGCTCCATATCTACAGCGTCCTCTGCATGCATCGTTCTGACTTTACGGCAGCAATTTCATATGTAACTTGAAAAATAGCATTGAAAACAAGACGATTTTAAATTCGAACATCGCGGGATGTAAGTTCAAAAGAAAAGTTTAATGAGCCCGACCTAGGCACTGGTTCGTTTTCCTGATACATGATCTTTAGGAACGTCTCTCCGAAGTAGCTGGAGGACCTCTTTATAGGCTGCCCCTTATTCAAAATATACAAAATATACAAAATATATACTTTGAAATTCACTATGAGAAGCAGCATCGCTGATTTACAAAATTCGAGTAATTTTCCTCAACGTTCTCCTTCCCCTCCCTCCTCACAAAACACTTCATGTCTCGCCCGGTTGATCGCAAGCAAATTACATAAGCGAAGTCGCTTCCATCACCAGATAAATCATAACTTAAGTGCGTGATTATAGTGGTTCAATCATCCATACGTTCATATGTCTCCGAGCAATTTTTCTAAAGAGAGGCCGGAGGGAACGGGTGGAGGAGATCGTGCGAGGATCAATTTGCCACTGCGTTTAAAGAGGATCGACGACTGCAGCGGATGGATGCCAGAGAATGAATATGGCGAGTTCCTGCTCATTCATGCTTCGACTCTCGAAAACATCGTATTCCAACATTGCTTTCATTAACACATTTCAGTCAATTCGCATCGCATTAATTCTAATATAAGCGTCAAATCTCTTTATCTGTGAATAATGAATACATGAAAGTGGTTTCGATGAGTATCGATGGGCAAATAAGAAAATCAATTGGTGAAAGTGGTTTTAAACCAAGGAAGTGATTTTAAACCGTGAAAGTGGTTTCAAACCATGAAAGTGAAAGTGCTTTTAAACCATGAAAGTGAAAGTGGTTTTAAACCATGAAAGCGGTTTCAAACGACGCCCAATGCGATATACTCGCTTGAAAAGCGATGATGTGACAATAAACGAACAAATGAGAGCGCATCCGTCGATAGCCGAAAAAGGTGACGTGGCGTGTGGAGAGCAATTGGACACACGTATGTGTTCAATAGGCGTATAGATGATGGATGCATAGTGCATATGTAGTGCATGCTTGCCATTAAAGCAGCATTATTTTATTGCTGAATTTCTATGTTGTTCATGACAGCCGCTGCGAACTAACTGTTTATGACTGCAATCGACATATTCAAAAGCCAATAAATAGAGATTAGCTCAACAACAGCACATAATTTGTTCGAAAAAGCGATCATAATACATCCGATTCACAAAAACTTCATTTCCATCGATTTATCGAAACATCTCTACGCAATGTGCGTAAATTTTAAACGGCGAATCATAAAACTCGCAGTTATGAGATTTACTAAACGCGTTTAACATCGTGGGGAACTGCACAATTTAATTCCTTCCCGATTTACTGCAAATGGTTTGTGGTCACTGAAAAAAATTCGACGCAAAAATTCAGTCGACAAATAATTCCATTTGGTTAAAAACTTTCCCTTTTTGCATATTTTCGGATTGGTTTTAGCGTGACGGGATGGAATGCAAAACGCGCATATCGGGCTAGTTCTGGCGACGCGCTTTCCTACATTTTTGTGCTCGATGCAGCGCAAAACCGAGGCTCCTCGGTTAACGATGGTCGTTGAAAACAATGTTTGTAATGAGCGAATATTGCTTGCAGCAAGGGCGATCTGAATTTCGAAATAAACTTCCGATGATGTTCCTTTATTTGTGGTGTAAAGCCTTTTCAGTATTTGTTGCTATTTTTTGCAAAAAATTAGCTTAAACCCAAAAAGTATATGCCCCTATTCCTTTTTCCTTGTGAAATAATTTGAAAAATGGCTCTATCAAGCTCGATTAGCTCTATCAAGCCTCGCTTGCAGATCGAATGCAAAGAGGTAGATAATTGGATCAGAAGATTGTTTCTGAGTCGTCGTTTGACGTTCTGATGGAACAAATTTTGATAAACCGAATCATCTCCCTCAATAATTTACCAGTCTACTTCCCTCAGGAATTTTATTCCAACTTTGTTTTTACTTATTACATTTTCAGAGATATTCATTCGTCTTGCACACATGAACACTTCGAACAAACGTATCGCATGCCTGAAATTTACACCAATTTTTTGCATGATTTCTGGAAATTCTTAAATGCAAAGCGCATGCTAGCAATGCCGTATCTGCGAACGTTGTGCAGTGTACTTGTCTCTCTGTAAGTTCTCCAGTTCAGTAGTTCCAACTCGAAACCACTGAAACCGAAAAAGCTGTGCAATTTGGTAGATGTTATGTACATTACATGGTGATCTTCTCTACACTTTCCCAAGCTGATGGATGCATCTCCAATCGGATTTTCAGAATACACCGATCGACTTTGAAAACGAGAATCTTTTACATATTTCTGTGAGCGATGATCAGTTAAAATTTGGAAACACTATTTGCAATTTTTATTTCTCCTTAATGCCTGAAGAAATTTGTTAACCAAGCTGGCGAAATGAAAAATCTTCTCTAGTACACTTCTCAACCTGTCTTACTTATATCATTAATTTCAACATTATACGATGGGAGACGTCGGAATATATAAATGAAAAAATTTTCGTTTGATATTACGGCCGATTGCAGTGCTGAATGCAGAAATTATAGGCGAGGAAAGTGGTCGAGGTATTTAATTTCTCTTCGCTGAAAATTTCAAATATTTTTCTGCTTTGTTGCTTGTTGATAATTCTTTTTTGTAGACATAGCGATAGTGGAAATTTGCAGCTGAAATACTGCAATCATAGACTAAGACCATAGGACTGCGTGATGATGCTCAAAACGTGATAACACAGCTGAAGCTGAGCGCTTCGGATTTTGTGCTGCAAATATGGACGCTTGCCCGGATTGAGAATTTTAAAGAGCAGAGTGAGATTTGAGGCGAGAATATATCTCGAGCAGAGGCTTTTGTTGCAGACTATGACATTGACCACTAACAGCATAATTTAGGTAGTGAGAAATCCCTGATATGAATAGTGCATGACTGCTTAACAAATACTATATAACAACTGTATAAGGAAAAGGGATGTGAACAATCGACCACTCAGTCGGCAGTAGTTCTTATCGAAGGGAGGGAGAGGATTTGCGATCGAAAAACCAGCACTTCATCACGATACGCTGACTTCCATAGAGGCTTTACAAGAAATTTTTAATTGCTGACAATCAATCGGTGAAAGTTTTATACGTCTTTCTTCGATGCAGTTAACAATTAATCGGTTAAATTTCCTCATTTCCATGATCCTCTTCCACAAAATTTCCTCCAAAATTTGTCACCCATATTTGATTCCATTTTTACATTTGTCAATTTGTTTAGCTGCATTCACATTTCATAATTCTTCGCTTCCAAATCTCTGCCTTTTTTCCTAGTCGATACAATGAAATTCATTGATCTCTGACCATAAAAGTTCTCTTCCCCTCGATGTGAACGGCAACACTTTAATGGCATCGATGATTCGATTTTGAAATAGATAGAATACTTCCGTTCCACACCTTTTCTCTTAGAAAGAACATTGATGAATCGTAATCATAAAAGCAGTTGACAACTTTATTATTGATATCACCCGAAGTGACATTTTACTTAAGATTCTTGTCGTGCGTGTGAGTGATAAACAAGCTGGCTATTTGTATTGCTCTTAAAAAATATTCCGCTTCACAGTCGTTTATTCGATACCCTCAATGATTGGGAAAGTTTGCACTGCAAGTCGAAATACGTAGTGTCCTGAACAATCTCAATAAAGCACTCTAATCGTGACCGCAAGAAACACATCTGCAGATTTTGGTGCAACTATGCCTCCATCCATAATTGCACGCTATTCTCATAGTGCTTTCATCGATATTTTAACACTTACTTGCTTCAAACATCTCTTGGTCTTGAAACGATTATTGTCACAGTACAGATTTCATTACAGTCTACCAATCAAGTGGATGGAGGCAGGGAACAATACAAATTACTGTGAAGGGTATGTAATATGGGGGGGGGGGGTGATATTTGGATGGATTTGTTTGTTTTTGATGAAATTGAGGAGGTTCACAAAGATTATACCAATATTTAAGGAGGGATCGCTTTTGCTGATATTTCATTGCAACGAGCATCGAGAGCCTCAGACAGCAGACAACGTCGATGAAGCAGAGACGCAGAGCAAAAGAGAAAATGTCTCTGAATGCTGGAATGGTGCCATAGTTTTTGCGATAATTCGAATCGTTGTATGTGTGACGCAGATGAGGGTGGCCATTTGCGTTTTTGCAGAGGGCGTGGGCAGAGCGTGCTGGCTCGGGGAGTGGTTTCATTGGGGTGTTGGCTGTCAGACGGGGAGTCTTCAAGCCTTTGGGGATTTTTGGGTGCTCAGGAGTGGGCAAAGGATGTATTTTCATGACGGCAGAGTTGAACTCTTTGCACCTCAGATCCCACCCTTGATGTCGAAAGGTTTTCCCTCAAAAATCGATTTTATTTGTTATCAGCACAAATTTTAATATGAGAATTGAGACAATCGATATAGAGTTGATCGCATTGTAAAAGAACAGGTAGAAATTGTTTAGTTTCAGCTTTTGGGGTTTCAAGGAAGGCAAATAGTTAATAAACAATTGGTGCTTCACCTGTCATAAGTAAAATTACAGCGAAAAGATCTGGGCGTTTTGAGGGATGACCGAAGTGATTGCTGGGTGGTCTGTGTCATTCTCCACCTAATAAGACCACGGACAGATAACCTTTTTTCTGCAGGAGTTTCGTTCGTGAAGGGATAAGAAGTTTGCTGCTCCTCGCTTATGTCGGAAATTTCCTCACTTGTCTTGAACTAACTTTTGGAAATGTCAGCAGATGGAAAGCAGTTGATACCAATATTCTGTCAGCAATATTCGCCTTTCGTTCGTATCATCACGAGGATATGTTACTATGGAGGTGATGCGACCTCGACGTAGAGGGTCAAAGATGTATTGCTGACGGCGATTATGGCGACTACTCTTGCATTTCCTTCCTATCCTCCCCCATCCCATACCGCAGTTCCCATTCCCGAGAAGCTCGAGACTTTGATATGTTACTGTGCTGAGCTTTTGTGAACATCCGCTTCAATTTTGTTGTTATTTCGATTGTTATTTCGACGTTATGGCACCGTTTGCATACTACTATCAATAATGAAGAGAAGTGGCGGATGATGTGCTTCAGTTATGATTATGAAAGTGCTTGTTCGTGCTGTTGCAATGAATTTTCTGCAGGCTAGGGTTGAGATGCTACCAGGAGTCTGATATAATAGAGAGGCTCCGTTTCTGATCGAAGGTACGATCGATTTCTTGGACTAGCTGTTGTGCGCACCATCCGAGAGTTTTTTGATGAACAGAACTACATTCGGAGCTTCGCAAGGAGGGGGAGGAGGGGGGACGTAGGCCTGTAAGCTGATAACCGTGCAGAATAATGTTGTTCCCAATAATCCATTTCTGCTTTGTTGTTCATTGTTGTAATGACCGTGATATACAGATGGTAGAGAGCGGTCGGATGTTTCCACTTTCAATATAGGTGTGAAATGTGAAGAAAGCCTTAGCATTTTCACCGAATTTCAAGCAGTTATACTCTTGAAACAACGCACCATTTCATCATGCCCTTGTCATGCTTACTGTAGTACTCGATACCACAAAATAGTTAGTTCCGTCATCGCGATTCGTTTCAAAGAACCTTGTCCCATTAAGGGAACATCCCCCTTCTCATTGGACAACAACCGAAGCTGTTGTTTTATCGTGATTCGTTTTAATGTCCGGTCATTACGAACGTGATTTCGACGTAAATGTCTTTGATGGTGATATACAATTTGATATTTTCAGAGCAATCTGAGGTGACGAAAGCAATCATGGCTCTTCCACCACCTCTTGCTTTCCCTGGTGGTATACCACCCCCAAGCAACTTTTTTCAAGGGCCTTCCCAGCCCCAGTCGGGTGGGCATCATGCTGGTCCGCCGCAGATGCTGCCTGAGAGCGTTCTTGAAGAGAAGTCTCGTAAATGGAAGCAACTGCAGTCGAAACGTTATGCGGAAAAAAGAAAATTCGGATTTGTCGATGCGCAGAAAGAAGATATGCCTCCAGGTATATTGCGGAATATTGGTTGTCATTTGTGTTTAGAAGGTTCGGTAACCGTTAGAATGGAGGAACTGACAGTGCCGAAATTCAGCAGTGATAAACGCTAATGTGGCCTAGATTACCGGTCACATAGGCATTGTCTGAGAAGCAGGGGAAACCATCACTCAGCAAGAGCGTGGCCTCATGATTAGGCCGTAAAAGAAGCCTTGGCGTGGTAACAAACTGCCCTTCATGTAACCAAATTTCGGTGACCCGTGGAGTTGGAGCCAGTGGAAAAACAACTCGCCGAAAACTTATCTTTGTACTGAGGAGACAAATCTTTTCCAAAAAATCGAATAAAACACATTCGATCAAGTTCAGTTGGCCCTTTCCCTCTCCATCTAAACTGAGATCTTGGTAGAGGGAGTCTGAGATGCAATACTGGTACTAGTTCCAAATGTAGGAGGTAATTGGATGTAAAACTGAGGGTACTGCGAAAAAAATTATTAGGGCTAGGTTTTCGGAGGTGATAACTGAAATTTGAAGGAAGTTTTCAGACTAATAAATTGCTCTCTCAATTTTTTCTTTTCTTCTCCCTCGATGGATATGCTAATATATTAAGGCTATGAGAACTGTGACGCTTGGATTTCGCTGCAATAAAACTGATCGCAGTCATTCTTCGGGAGAAAAGTCATAGGTGGAAGAGGCAAAAATTTCTCAATTTCCAACTCTTTATCTTTTTGAAGTGCTTTTAGATCCATATAAAGTCGCCTGCTGTATTCCATCCCAGTAGGTTTGCCCATCTTTCGCCATTCCTCAGCTGTTGTTCTCGGTGATGGCTGATTCGATGACGCTAAATGAATCGAGGCCAGACGTCTAACATACGAGAGCATATTGCTGCATTTAATCCTTAATTCTCAGCGAAATCGACTATCATCTAACAACATCGCACTTCGTCTTAAAGAATTAAACTGCCAGCACTTTCCTTATATCGAATTTCATAGAAGCAATGCATTCGATGTTAACATCTTTGTTTTATCTCTGCTGTCATTCCCGTCAATTTTTGTTTCAGAGCATGTTCGGAAGATCATCAGAGATCATGGTGATATGACATCACGCAAGTACAGACACGATAAGCGTGTATATCTGGGTGCATTAAAGTATATGCCCCATGCAGTATTGAAACTGTTGGAGAATATGCCAATGCCATGGGAACAGATCCGTGACTGCAAGGTGAGTGAGGTTCCTTTACAAATGTTACATCGGATGTTCAGGCCTTCTTCCACTGAAAGTCATGCACCGGAAAAGGAGCAACTCTATTTTATATTGTCAGCCTATGAGACTAGTTTGACATTCTAAAAAGCAAACAGGAGTCCTCACGTAGGGTCTTTCTCGAATGGCGGTCAAAAGGAGTTCTATCCTATCCTCTCACTTCGTTGTCTCCGTTGGATACAGCTTCGATTTGATTGCGAAAATTGTTCGAGATGTGCCATTTGAAGAGAAGGGGTTACTGGCTTGGAAAGGTTGCGGTGGTTTTTGATTTAGATTAGTGGTAGTGATAGGATTTATGTGGCTTGGAAAGTAGGAATGTAGAGCACAGATAACGCTCACTTCTCAGTAGTTTGTTTGAATTATTTTTGTTTCAGGTATTATATCACATAACTGGTGCAATCACATTCGTTAACGAAATCCCTCGAGTGATTGAGCCTGTCTATATGGCGCAGTGGGGCACAATGTGGATTATGATGCGAAGAGAGAAGAGAGATCGGCGCCATTTCAAGGTAATTTGGTATTGTTATGTCTCTACAAGTTGCAGTATTCTCCAACTTCTTAATCAATATCTGGTGACGAGGTATTTAGCCAAGAAAGGGGGTTTGTGGTGGACGCCAATCTTGATTTGTAAGTAAGGAAAAGAGTCAGGGATAGGGGAGAGAAAGAGAACGAAAATATGGGAATGCATCCGATGGATTTCATCCTACACGAATCGAAAAGTCTACACTTTGTTTATACAATCACAAATTTTTTTCCGAATATTATTGCAAGTGGTTGTGATGTTCAAAAGAAAACAAGCTTTGCAATTGCATTTTTCATTCAAAGCTTCACCATTCTAAGCCTAATATGTAAAAATAAGCGTCTTCGCTTTCTCTTTATTCAGTAGTAGTGCGTTGGATGCATTTTGCATACTGTGTTGCATACCATCACGCAATTCGCTGATCGGTGTGCATACTGAGTTGCATACTGATCTGGTTTTTTTCTATTGTTTGTTTGCCGACTGCCAATTTCTATCATTTGTTCGGGATTGTGTTGATTTGTGGCGTAAAAATGCGTTAAAAAGCTTCCAAATTTTGCCGATATCTTTTTCTGTTCATATTTAATTTAATATATTGCGCGTTATCGTTTTCTTTTCTTCACCCATTTCTGCCAAAACGTCTGAAAATGCCTTCGAAATGCAATGGAATCTCCATAAAATTACCTGCCAGATCGGTGAATGCGCATTTCGAGTCACTTTGCTAGGTTATTCTCCAAATGCTTTTTTTTTTCAGCTAAGAGTATCCCCAAGCAAGCCTGCCAAGACTTATGGTTTCTTTTGAATTCTCTGTCTTCGAATATCTCGTCGCAGTGCCTTCTGTTTCAAAATTTTTTTCAGTTCCGTACTCTCCTTTCGGTCGATAATCACAATTAATTATCGTATTTTTCTCTGTGATTCGTCACATCATGTACTTTTTCTTCTATCCTTTGCAGGGAACTTCCCCCAAAATTTTGGAGCGCTTATAAATTCATTAGTTGGACAGTAAAAGGCAACAGAACGTTTCAAATAGAGTTTTAACAAACAAGTGAAGTTTCAATCTGATGTCTATCAAAACGAAATTGTTGATACTCTCTGAAGTTTAGCGCATGCGCTTCCCACCATTCGACGATGAGGAACCGCCATTGGATTACGCAGACAACATCTTGGATGTTGAGCCGCTGGAACCAATTCAGATGGAACTAGATCCTGAAGAGGATAAGACAGTCATCGAGTGGTTTTACGATCACAAACCACTTGCCACTACACGGTATGTCGATTCGATTCTTGTCGTAGAGGAAATGATATTGATGCGGGTGAAAATTTTAATAACACAAGGATGTGAAGTTATGGCTTTGTTGATAGCGGCATCCCACACTTTTATATCGTGATGAACGACCAGTGTCTCGTGCATCTGCCAAAGGAAGGGGAATGCGCGGAATTATTTTCATTCAGGATAAAACGCTATATGAGCGCTGCGGAATGGAGCGCACACTGGTTTTGTTGGAGCGTCGAAAATGCTCGTTTTGGTGCCTGAATTGTGCTGAGAGAGAAGTAGGCAAGTAATTTCCATCAGTTAATTCAGACGTAATTATTTACTTGCTGTTCCTCTCTGGTCATAAGTTCTGTCTGATTGCTTAGGAGCATAAAGGAGCCTTCATTTTTACCCTTTGATGCATTATTTCCGAACTATGCTCATCACCAACTTCGCGATCGTCTTGTCCCTTCCCCCTTGCTTCTTTGCACAAGCGCTGCATGGAACCTGTTGCCGTGCTATGTTTAGCTGTTGGCATGCTGAATTATTTGTGAATTGAAGATTCGTCAACGGAAGTACCTATCGACGTTGGGCGTTCAGTATTCCAATGATGGCCACTCTGTATCGTCTGGCGAATCAGTTGTTGACCGATCTCGTTGATGACAATTACTTTTATTTATTCGACCTGAAGTCGTTCTTCACAGCTAAAGCGCTCAACGTCGCAATTCCTGGTGGACCGAAATTCGAACCACTCATGAAGGACCTCAACACAATGTTTGTTCGCTCATTTTGACGTCCACTTGTGAGCCTGCAAGGATTTATGTGTGTCTGTGTGTGTTGTCATACACACACCGACTGGTATGAGGGATAAATGCGCTAGATGGAATGAAAGTGATACGAATGAAATTTGTATGTTGGGTTCATTGTTTTGAATAAAGAAATTGTACTGTCGATGTAGAAACAATTTTATGCTGAGCATTTATACCTTGAGAGAGTTAATGACGTGTAACGCAACTGTATGATTTCAAATTGATAACCAGCAGTAGTATTAAACCGCCATTCGATTCCGAAATCTTCCATTGCAAGAATAATGAGAAGCAGTTGCTTTCCATCGTGCTGTTTACAGAGATTGATAGTTGTTTGGGGAAATTGATAACATTAGTCAAATTGTTTTGTAGAGATGAAGACTGGAACGAGTTCAATGATATCAACAAGGTGATAATCAGAGCACCTATTCGAACGGAATACCGTATCGCGTTTCCGTTCATGTACAACAATCTGGTGAACGCACTACCTGTACAGGTCTCTTGGTAAGCTTGTTTTTAAACGTTAACGCAGTTATTATTAGTATTTTTGCGTAGTCAGTGGTTCTGAGAATATGAGAGCCTCCCTTTCAGAGGAATTTCTCTCTCGCGAAATCCGCCTTTTTCACGTACGTGATTCCGACTCGCAAAGTGACATAAGAGTAGTGAACTGCTTATCGTTTGGTTGAGGGAGCTGCCATCTCAGCGCGAGTAATGCGGTTCTTTATCTGTGCACGTGCGTGAAAGTGCATAATTGTGCCTAGTCGTAACTCCAGGTGGCGGTTTGCTTTCGTCGAAGAGTCGTAGACGGCTTGTCTGATGATTTGGTTGCAATTTTCTTTCGTCCGTAGTTATAGCCAAATCAGCTCAATGACAAAAACATCGAGAATACCGGAACGGTCAGCTGAGGTTGTCTGAGTTCGCATTGTTATGAATTGAGGTTTCTTATGTGTTGGCTGTGGTCCTATCCTCCTTTGTAAAAGTTGCTGCTGATGTTCTTGTTCTGCCTACTGCACTGGGGCCACCAGTGGGTGCTGTTGCCCACGTTACTGACAGTGTTGTGGTATCGATGGCTGATGGGCAGCTTCATCGTAACTAGACATCTGCAATTCCTTATCACCTCACCCCCCCCCC
>JAARMF010000172.1:60038-70109 GCA_022844705.1 Toxascaris leonina | reverse complement strand
GGGGGTAGATGCTGGAACAACTGGAGTCTTGCGCGCTAAGTGTATAACATGTTGCTTTTCAGTCGGAACAAGAGCGTCAACATAATTACCTGAAGGATGGTCCATATATCAGTGCGGAAGAGGCGGTTGCTATATATACGACTACAGTGCACTGGCTGGAGTCACGTCGATTCTCACCAATACCCTTCCCGCCTCTTTCCTATAAACACGACACAAAATTGCTCATTTTGGCACTTGAAAGACTGAAGGTGAGACTTCATATGTATTCTTATTTGTTTCTTGGTGAATATATACTAATAGAATCGATTGGTTTGAAATTTTAAAGTTAGCATTTATTTTTGGAGTCAAAAGAAGAATCAGTGATGATTGGGTAAAATCTATTGTATTTAACTGAACGTTGTGACATGAGGCCAACGTCGTAGCTGACGTCGGAGATGTGCTGAGAGCGCGATGGGATTCTTTGGGGCTCGTTGATGCTTTCTAACACTCAAAAAATGAAGTTGGCGATGTCGCTGTGGAATTACATCACTTTCGCATTGTAGATGAATCGAGGATGGCGTCCTCTTAGGGTGGTAGTTTAGTTGGTGATTCCCATCCATCTTAAACCCGTCTCGTTTTTACCGAAAATGAAGTGGTGCTTTCCTGAATTAGGAAGTTTTGCTTTTCAGGAGGCATATTCAGTGAAGAATCGTCTCAATCAAAGCCAACGTGAAGAGCTTGCTCTTATTGAACAAGCTTACGATAATCCACACGAGGCGCTTTCCAGAATTAAGCGACACATGCTCACTCAGAGAGCTTTCAAAGTGAGGTTTTTTTCGTTTATCTTCATTCATTTCCAAATATCAACATTTCCACTGTCTGCATTATTCGATTGCGAAGTGAATTGTCTTAGTGACAGGACATAGCTGTCGCACGGATTTCACATATTTTCACATACGATTTCCTTTCTATTTTACACATTTTAGCCTCGTTTCAGATGATTACAATGTCGATTGAACTTTCCATATGTTTGTAGGAAAGAGAAATATAAATTAATGGAAGAGAAAGTTTTCTTATTATGTATATATCGATTTGAATTGCAGGAAGTGGGCATTGAATTTATGGATCTTTATTCTCATCTGGTTCCCGTCTACGACATCGAACCACTGGAAAAAGTTACCGACGCATACTTGGATCAGTACTTGTGGTATGAGGCAGATAAGCGGCGTCTCTTCCCATGTTGGATTAAACCAGGCGACACGGAACCACCTCCACTTCTTACGTACAAGTGGTTCGTTTTATATTATCCACATCGCATTTCTCCACAAACGTTGTCGTTTCCACCTCCTCCTGCCTCCNNNNCCCCCCCCCCCCCCCCACTTCACTGTAGACAAGTTTGACAAAAGTCGATTTTCCCGTTTTAATCCGTTCGTTTAGGATGTTTTCCGAAAACGGAAATTTTAACTGAATGTTATATATGTATATCTTTTGAGGACAATATTGAAAGATGTGATAACTGCAGGTGCCAAGGAATCAACAACCTGCAAGATGTATGGGAAACGAACGACGGCGAGTGTGGTGTGATGCTAGAAGCGCGGCTAGAGAAGGTCTATGAAAAGATGGATCTGACATTGCTGAACAGATTGCTCAGGTTTGGCTGCGTTGCTTGTTGCTTATTGTTTGGGAAACGTGGGCTTAATGATGGTTTGTGCAGTGGCCCATTTCTAGTCCGCTAAGGGAAGTGCAAGTGAACATTCCCAATCACATAGTGGCTTTTGCTTATCTGCGTTAGGTGAGATATATTGTAATAAGATGATTGTTTTTAATGTGTCTGATGGTATATCAACTGTTTCTGGCATTGAATAATATTTCTGCATAGCAAGCGTAACTAGCTTTTGCGTATTACTGTTCTAGAGAAAGAGGCGTTTTCTGTGCGCTGTCTCAGCTTAAAGTTTGTTTTTTTCTCAAAGTATTATAGGATAAGTCTTCAAGCCTCGAGCGAATTTGGATGCTGCTACTGAAAACTGGAACACGATTGCAGGATCACGAGTTGGAAGCATTAAAGCTTTCTAAACGATATCCATTATTTATAAATTAGGGCTCCTGCATCTAGTCTCAACTGAAATTCTGAGATTGTTCACCTTGGATTCTGAGAGAAGTATGCGCCAATGCGTCATTTATTCTCACGCAGATAGCCATGTTGCAGCTGAATAAAAATATCTTTTTGCTGAATTCATTACAGACATATTGTTCAGATTAATTGTCGATCACAATATCGCTGATTACATGACAGCTAAAAACAACGTGCTGATCAACTATAAGGATATGAACCATACGAACTCATTCGGCATTATACGAGGCCTACAGTTCGCTTCGTTTGTCGTACAGTACTATGGGCTGGTACTCGATCTGCTCGTTTTGGGTCTTCGACGGGCGAGTGAAATCGCTGGACCTCCACAGGTTCCCTTTTGAGCATTCCCTGCTGTAGTCATCTCCAGAGGAAGAGGCATCCTATGGAATGAAGGAATGACTTGTTCGCCATAGGCGTTGAGCTTCTCCATCGTAGACATTTAGAGCTAGAGAGTTTCAGATTGAGCACCGTTGTGATTTGCCATGTATAACGGAGGTAT
The DNA here is from genome assembly GCA_022844705.1 of Toxascaris leonina. Classification (NCBI taxonomy): domain Eukaryota; kingdom Metazoa; phylum Nematoda; class Chromadorea; order Rhabditida; family Ascarididae; genus Toxascaris; species Toxascaris leonina. The sequence goes on along the minus strand of JAARMF010000172.1, from coordinate 67,500 downwards.
TGGATGTTGTAGGTTGGACTGTTCTCCCACTCTTAATTCCCTCTCTCTCTTTCACCGTCCCAGTGTTCATCGTCCATTGTCCGTGAGTACTGTTGCAAGATTTCTGATTTTTTAATTGAAGTTCTATGAATGCTTTCTATTTTTAGTGTCCCAATGAGTTCCTGACATATCAAGACATTGCAACTGAAACGTCACATCCAATCCGCCTCTACTGCAGGTATATCGACAAAGTGTGGATATTCTTCCGGTAATTTTTTCGTAACTTTCATTCGTATTAGTTCTCATCTTTACTGCGCATACGTCGGGAATTGTTTTGCAGTTTTGTTAGTGGCCGATGGCCCAAATATATGAGGCAAATGTGGATAGGTATGAATCTGTTTCGCAATCAATCTGTTTTTTTCAGTCGGTATCGTGATAAGTCCTTATTGGCTACAACAATGCAAAAAACGGGTCTCGGTACCCTAATGGAAGCGCATTGTGACCGGCAGCGTCGTCGACGCTCGATCGTCCGGTCAATCAAGTGATCAAGTGATCGTGATAAGTCAAACAAACCGTTCGTTTTTAGGTTCTCCGCAGATGAGGCTCGTGATCTGATCCAACGATATCTAACCGAACATCCTGATCCAAATAACGAAAACATTGTCGGCTATAACAACAAGAAATGCTGGCCTCGGGATGCAAGGATGCGTCTCATGAAGCATGACGTCAACCTGGGACGTGCAGTCTTTTGGGATATCAAGGTTTATTTTATCATTACTGTCTGAGATGAAGTAGCCAGTAGGAGTGGAAGATTATCTTGCAAGCGTAGGTTGAAATTTTTGCAAATTGAGAGAAGTGGATCGATCAGCAAAAATATAACTGCGATTATTAATCCAGGGATAGTTCAGAAGGTTTGCTTCTGTATCAGGAAGTTGCCTGTTCCGCTGTGATATACATCCTGACGTCGTGTACTGTTTGTGAAACTCGAGTAGAAAATTCAAGTACTTAGTCTCCTATATTTATCGGTGCCCGTCAAGGTGTCTTTATGTTGGGAGCGCAAGACAGGAGACTGTGAGGTTTAAAGTCATGATTTCTTCTGTCTTCACCCTAAAACAGAAGCCAATCTTCACATCCGCTCGCGTAATATTAGCCTAAGTTATTATTGCTTGAAGTTAAGACTCTCACTTCGCATTTCTTTGAAATATTTCTGCATGCAATTCTTTGTCGTTAAAGAATCGTCTGCCGCGATCGGTGACCACAGTGGAATGGGAGAATTCATTTGTATCGGTCTACAGTAAGGATAATCCGAATCTGTTGTTCGATATGTGCGGATTTGAATGTCGGATACTTCCGAAGTGCCGTATGGCTGCCGAAGAGCTTACTCACAGAGATGGCGTTTGGAATCTTCAGAATGAGGTGATTTGCTTTGTTTAAACGGAATTTTTTTTTTTTTTTTTGTTTCAACACTCAACTTTCGATGTTACTGAGGTTAGAAAATTAGGTAAAGTCTGAGAAGGGTTAATTTATCTTTGTAACTGAGTGAAAATACTTCAGTCTTTTCGTAGACGGTATTAGTGAAACCGATGTCGTGCGCCTCCTTTCTGCTTTTACCGTATTTTAAACATATCTTTTATATTTTTTTTAACTTGTTGATGCTGCAATGGCTGATCTGGGTTCGCATTTTTTCCGATGATTGAAGACCTCGAAATCTTATTGTCTGGCTTTTTCCAGTGACCTTTTTATTTGTTTGTGAAGCCTTTTCTGTTTGTTCGGTTTCTTTGATAATACCTCATTTTATCCTATTTATTTGTTCATTTCAGGTGGAGCAAAATATCCACAAAGCTACCATTTAGGTGAACAGGTAGTTGCGTGAGAGTAGCAAAAGTGCAACTCAGCCTTAGCTTAAAAGCTGAAGAAGTGGTTGCGTCATCGGTTTCGATAGGAAGCAGAGTCCAGGCTCGTGAGGGATGTAACACCGTGAGCTTGTCTGTTATCTTCTTATTGTAGGTGACAAAGGAACGGACAGCACAGTGCTTCTTAAAGGTGGACGAAGAGTCGTTGTTGAAGTTCCACAATCGCATCCGTCAAATTCTGATGTCTTCCGGATCGACCACCTTCACAAAGGTCTGTAATGGCCTTTCCCGATTAGAATAAAGCTGCAACATTGCTCCCAATGTTCGATGTATTATTGTTGGTGATGTGATAATGGAGACTAGGAGCGGAAGGGTCAGCTTCGTGTCACAGTCGGAGTGGGTGTGTCTCAGTTTCAGTGATTGTTTTGGCTGAGAAGAGTGTGACAGACTGTTTAGTAAAGGGTGGGCTTGTGTTGGCTGTGGTTGAAAACACCGTCAGCCGCGTCTGCCGTAGTCCGTATGATCGGGTTTTACACCGATCGCTGCCTGAAAACACAGGTCGAATCTAAGTTGCTGAAGTACTGTGCTCATGCGGCGCTGGCCGCCTTAAGTATTGTTGATAGCGTGGTGTTTGCAGATTTTGCTTTTTTGATTATTCAGCGTAATTTTTTGTTTGCAGATTGTTAACAAATGGAATACTGCGTTGATTGGTTTGATGACCTACTTCCGCGAGGCCGTCGTCAATACTCAAGAATTGTTGGACCTTCTCGTGAAATGCGAAAACAAAATCCAAACTCGGTTGGTGCCTATTTGATTTCATATTTTTTTTTGTGGCTGATGTGAAAACAAATTGAATGTGAGTATTCTGCTACCTCAAACTGGAGTAGAACCACAGAGGTTAGCTTCCGAAGATTCTTTATAGGAGTGAATTTCATTTGAATGAGTTATTGTTTGGTCAACGTATAAAGTTGTGGTGGAGCGCAATGATGTCAATATTTCTGAGGCATGTAAATGAGTTTTCTAATTTAATGGTGGGTGTTCATATTAGGTCTGTGTTGGGAGAGGAGGGTGGAGGAGGGAGTGCGAACGAGATGGATGTGTTTGAGGTAGCTGTGTTTTCGTTGAAATATTTGAGAAGTGTCCAATGTATCATTTTATGAAGTGATTGCATAATTGTATTGTGAGATCACGATTTGCAAATTTCCCACTTTACCGAAACTATGCAATAGCCGTAATGATTAAAACAGTTGGAAACTGAAGGAGCAGTAAACTGAAATGATTTAACGTTTTTTTCATTTAGAATCAAGATTGGTTTGAACTCAAAAATGCCGGCTCGGTTCCCACCAGTGGTTTTCTACACACCAAAGGAGATCGGTGGTTTGGGAATGCTTTCGATGGGTCACGTGCTCATCCCTCAGTCCGATTTACGGTGGATGAAACAAACCGACGCCGGTGGAGTGACACATTTCCGCAGTGGAATGACTCATGACGAGGATCAATTGATTCCTAACCTATATCGATACATACAGGTATATTGGGAATCTCGAACTTTGCTCATATTTATTATATTGTTGTTTGAGAACTCATTGATGTCAGTATGATGACGAAGTGCAATGAAGATAAATAAAATTGGATAAGAGATGAGCTTTTAATTTTCCCTCTGTTGCATCTTATTGATATGAAATCGGATGAAAGTTTGTCTATTCAGCCATGGGAAGCAGAATTTATCGACTCGCAGCGAGTGTGGGCCGAATATGCATTGAAGCGTCAAGAAGCAAATGCTCAGAATCGTCGTCTAACACTTGAGGATTTGGATGATAGTTGGGATAGAGGTATCCCACGCATCAACACTCTTTTCCAGAAGGATAGACATACGCTTGCCTATGATAAAGGTTGGCGAGTGCGCACCGAATTCAAGACTTACCAGGTTTGTGCTTTCTTGATTTTGCGAATCATACAAGCCCAGTCCTGTGAGCTTTTTTTCCTTACTTCTTTAGCATATTCTTTGACTGTTTTATATCGTGTTGTGCCTTTACAAGTTCGCTTTTGGAAAGCGCACTCTGACGACGTTATGTCTATGCGTATTCGTGTTTCTGTCATTCTTTCCGCCAGTTCTGCTTGAGAACCGGTGCCGCCAGATCACGAAGTCCAATATGTACGGTGCGCACCGTAGGATGATCTCCATCATCATTACGGTTTTTCCACGATCCTGCAAAGAAGTTATGAGCACTCAGTGGGGCTACCAAATTTGGCCTGTTTTGTAGTTTTCGGTCGTTTGGTTAGGCTGATGCAAAGTTGCGCATAATTGCACATACTTTGTTATTTTTTGATAACTGTGGAAGCAGTGGATGACATGAGAACAATACAGAAGGGAATGTATCGTACCATTTCGTTCAGCACATTTCCACGCTTCTTCGGTCAAAAATTGCCATATAACATGGAATAATTACTTTATTATATTTTGCCGGGGGTAGTGTCATGTTCTTACGAAAATCCCATCTTACCCAAACGATAGTTTTTTCGGATAACGGCGGTTCCGAAGGTCGAGCGGATGCGAAGCTGCTTTGTGCACCTTTGGCCAGAAGCAAGTATTTGCTTTTTTTGTGGAACCTGGAGTAGAGATCAGGGCTTCTGTGCTGGAAATGTTTTGCCTACAGATTGGAGACGGGCCCAATTTGCTGCGCTTTTCGTGCTTGGGAGTGACCAGATTTTGTATGTATATACCCGAGAGTGGCAAAAGGACATGTCATACCTTAATATGACCAAATTTCAGATTCTGAAGCAAAATCCGTTCTGGTGGACTCACCAGCGTCACGATGGTAAACTCTGGAACCTGAACAATTATCGAACGGATATGATTCAAGCATTAGGCGGTGTTGAGGGCATTCTGGAACATACGCTTTTCAGAGTATGCTTGCAATAATTGGCTTATTTGCTGCAATTATTTTTCTTCCTTTTCAATGAAGTGCAGATTTCTTCGAAGTGTTTAACTTAAAGGCACATTGCCAATGCACTCGTCAATGAATGTGCTATGAGCGCAACATCGATATTTCAGAGCGTGATGGCTACTGACATTCTATGGGCGATGAATTGCAGTGGCAATGAGATATTGGTCGATATGTCACCATCCTTTGATGGCCATTGTGAATACAATAATAGAGAGTCAATGAAAAATTGAAAGTATTAAAAGATTTTTCGTAGATGAAAGAAATTTTGCTGAAGCGGCAAGAAACAGGGAATCCCCTGTCGAAGTAATCAATGTGCGTAGTTAGATATTCACTGATTCTTATATTGAAGCTCATGAAGATCTCAGCATTCCTCTCTCCTTTCTTACAGAGTAGATTTGTTGGTAATGCGTCACTAGTTGGATGAATGCTTTCCATTTTCAGGGAACTTATTTCCCAACATGGGAGGGTCTATTCTGGGAACGAGCATCCGGCTTCGAGGAGTCGATGAAATTCAAAAAACTGACGAACGCTCAGCGTTCCGGTCTCAATCAGATTCCGAACCGACGTTTCACGCTTTGGTGGTCGCCGACGATTAATCGAGCGAACGTGTGTTTTGAATTTTCCCTGATTTTTTGGTTTAGACAAATGATTGTTGTAAGTAAGGGCTAAAGAAAAAGCTTTCGAACTTCTTGTTGTTGCTAGTAGAAGTTTTATGATGTAAATGCTTGTGCACATGTTCGCTTATAAGGTGAATGCTCTTGTTCAAGTAAGGAAACTTTTTGAATGTTGAGATGACAGATGATGAACTTCGTGAAACTTTTTGATGACTTCGAAACGATGCGAGACAGTCCCTTGATATTTGATGTTCCACCAATGTTTGTTGGATAGAAGAGATACACAGGGGGTGGCTCTTGTTCAAAACTATAGTGACATGAAGCACAGGCAACAAATTAACGTTAGTGTATAAAATTGCAGTGATCAATGTATGGATCAGCCATCATATCGGATAGAACCTTTATCGTTTTGCGACTCCAATTTTTTAATGTTTATTGGCAATGGCCCTTATCGAAGAGAGGTCTTGTGGGACTGTGAGATGCAAGGTGGGGATCTGTAAGCGCTAGCTGGGAGGGGGCATCTTTGCAAGCATAATGAAACTGCATCGAACTGACGTAGCATTGTTTACGGTTTGTTCACAGTGAGGTTCTGATTCCTTAAGCATATTGCCATAAGCAAATGCTATTCATAGGCGATCATTTGTATTGAATTCATCTGTTATTTATTCGGAAAGGCTAAAGGTCATGCAATTACGGCGGAGTAGCTCTCCTGCCCTATTAAGTAAAACTATTTCGCGTTTAGCAGTCTTTGATGTTGTTCATCTCGATTTTCGATTACCTTATTGCGGTTAGCGACGGTCGCTTGTGCGGTTTTTTGATGGTAAAAGATAACATTTTCCACAGGCAGAGTTGGATCTACCATGAGCTTCAACGATGCCAAAGGTGCAGAATTGAAGAGTGCCATAGAATGAAAGAGCAAATTACACTGAGATCTTATGACTTAGCTGCTGTGAAAATTCATAGTTGTTTAGAGTGTAAATGACGACAGCCATGTGTGATTCAGGTGTATGTCGGTTTCCAAGTGCAGCTTGATTTAACGGGCATCTTCATGCACGGCAAGATTCCAACGTTGAAGATTTCTCTTATTCAAATCTTCCGTGCTCATTTATGGCAGAAAATCCACGAGTCGGTGGTTATGGATTTGTGCCAGGTTTCTCTCATTCCTTTTTTTTCATCTTTGATTTAGCACCTAAGCATTTTCAAATTCTATCCATACTGCTGCCAAGGTTATATAGTAATCGCATCTGAAGGGAAGTGGTGGATTTGGAGAATGGATTATGAAAAGTTTGTTATATAGAAGCAAGTGGATTGCTTTCGGTTGGTATATCGATGGATGTTTTTATTGTGAGGTGTTTATTTTCAGATGAAATAATCATTCGAATTTTATCAAAATAATTTCAAATGGTAAATTATCGCTAACTTATTGAAATTGTGTACCAAATAAGTGATGTTTAAGGTATTTGATCAAGAGCTGGATGCGTTGGAAATCCAAACGGTGCAAAAGGAGACGATTCACCCTCGCAAATCGTACAAAATGAATAGCTCCTGCGCAGATATTCTCCTTTTCGCGCAGTATAAATGGCATGTTTCACGACCATCACTTCTCGCCGATTCAAAGTAAGTTTTCCACATAATCGTTCAAGGATTCATTGTTTTCGTTTCGTGTTTAAAGGAGTTTATAGCACAGTAGAGCGATTTCTGAGGTAATTGTATCGTTGCATTTAGTATGCGTGTGTGTGTTTATTTATTGGTTCGTGTTGTAGAACCAAACGTTCTAAATGGCTGACGGGACTGTGTGTTATGCATTCTCAGGATAAGTTAACAAGGAAATAGAAGTGTCATTATTATTCGTTTTATTCTCTAAGATTTACCACTTGAAGATTTTAGGAATCGTCAACTTTTCTGCAGTTTTTGATGACATTTTCTGAAAATGTTCACTTTATGCACAATCTGAAAGGTAAATCATCTATCGGATTCTACTGAAACCGTGTTGCATGAGTGCTTCATCTCGTGCGTTTGTTTGTAGTTGTATCGTTTCAGCTGTCAACAAAAGCGGCTTTGGTTGTGG
>JAARMF010000172.1:33704-59825 GCA_022844705.1 Toxascaris leonina | reverse complement strand
GGGGGGGGGGGGGGGGGGGGGGGGGGGGGGGGGGGGGGGGGGGGGGGGGGGGGGGGGGGGGGGGGGGGGGGGGGGGGGGGGGGGGGGGGGAGTTACGAGGTGGAGAAAATTGATATTCCATTTCCATCACTGATGCCGTCGATGATATACTGAATATTATAAGCCTTCATATTAGTTCAGATATACAGCAATTCAACGTGCCAACAGTCAGTTGATATTACTGCATGAATGTTATGCTCTATTGTAAAGCAAAACATACTGTTTCAAGGGATGTGATGGACAATACGACAACACAGAAGTATTGGCTGGATATTCAATTGCGATGGGGCGATTATGACTCGCACGATGTAGAGCGATACGCGCGTGCCAAATTCCTTGATTACACCACTGACAACATGTCCATTTACCCTTCGCCGACTGGCGTGCTTATTGCCATCGATTTGGCTTATAACCTTTATAGGTTAGAATTTTTTTGCCATTTTAAAGTATTCTGGAGCCATTTCGAAGTGGTTGTTTGGGCGCTGAAGTGAACATTGTGTCGATGAAGCCGGCAAAGTCGCTCGAAGAAAACCGAACTTCATGTCTGAAGTCTTTAGAAAGTTGTCTATAACTTTTCAAATGCTCGGAGTAATGCTTCGATACAGAAAACTACAGGTTTTGCGTTATTGGCGAAGCTGATATTCAGTTCTGCTGCTGTGTTTGTGTTGAAAACATGGAAAATAGGCTTGTTAGATCCTAGCGCTAAAAATTCTCTCTCTTATACGTCTGCGATTCCTCACTGTCTGCCGTCCCCTCGAAGCAGTCGTCATTCCGATCAGTGTACTGCATCTCGCCTTATTTTGACAACGTCGGTGTGTTAGAGCGTGATCTTTCGACAACAATACTCGTTTTTTTTACAGTTTCTTTATCATACCTTCTAGCTATCTATGAATTTGCAGTGCTTATGGTAACTGGTTCCCGGGTATGAAACCTCTCATCAGACAAGCTATGGCGAAGATCATCAAAGCGAATCCAGCGTTCTATGTGTTGCGAGAACGAATTAGAAAGGGTCTACAGCTGTATTCTTCAGAACCAACTGAGCCCTATCTAACCTCACAGAACTACGGAGAGCTGTTTAGCAACCAGATCATCTGGTTCGTCGATGATACTAACGTCTATCGCGTTACTATTCACAAGGTTCTGTAATTTTGTATTGACTTTTCGTTGCATCTAAGAACACTTCCCAAAGCTGCTTACGCTGAGATGTATTGTGAAAGAAATAGTGCTGGAGCATTGGTTCTTTGATAAAAAGAAAAGAGAGTAGAAGCAGTTTCGAGTAGTCGAGGCTGCTATATAAAGTGAAGCGGGTCTTAAGCGTTTTGGAGAGGTTCATATATTTCACTTACGTATGAAATGGAAATTTCATATCCGCCATCCTCTCGAATGAGCTGTAGTTCCATAATGACTACACAATATGGGTTGCTTTAACGGCCATCGATTCCGAAGGAAGATGAGCAATACATTTACTGAGCTGAATATGCTGAGTGTATGCAGAGAGCAGAGCTGAATGTGCTGCTGCTTTGTTCGAAATTGTGTCATATGTAGTATGCTGATTGGATCTCGATGCCTTCTTCAAATTTATACACAAATCCTTTTAATGTTCAAGAAGCCATGAAAATTTGCAAGCTTCGTGGATCTCAAAATAAAAAGTTGGCTGTGATGGGTATGAATCTTGTCAAAATCCTTTCTCTTATCAATCGTGCAATGAACTTTCCTCTTCAGAAAACAACGGCGTCGTCTGTCCGTGATTCTTAGAAGAGGTTTGTGTTAGTGTAATTTTTTCAGACATTCGAAGGTAACTTAACAACGAAACCCATAAACGGGGCCATATTCATATTTAATCCCCGTACTGGACAACTGTTCTTGAAGATCATTCATACGAGTGTGTGGGCTGGACAGAAGCGTCTTAGTCAGGTTACTCTTGCTTCTCGCATCAGATCGTTCTTGTTTTGTTGCCACTCTTTTTATGTAAAATTTTATGAACTCATCATTTTAAAATGCGCTTTTCCTACTCAAATCTAAAGAGTGAAACTTTTCTCGGCTCGTTTTTTTCTATAGGTATATGAATCGATGGAAACTATGGCGATTGTGTTTTGAGAGGTGAAGGTTGCAAGTGTTATGGGAATTGTTGTTGTTGTTGTTGTTGTTGTATCACAATAGATCATAACCAGACACAGACGATTCTTGTTTATTTGGTGATAAGCGTTGTTTGTTTGCAAGTGGAATCCGTATACTTGCACATTTTCTGGCACCTATCATGGGGTCGCAATGTGGCGAGCTGAAATCCCTTTGAATAGCGTTTTCACTCATCGTCTAACAATAGTTATTAGTTGTCACGTGATTTCGAGTCGCTTTGGAGTTGGCTTGGTCCCATTGTATAAACCATATTTATTTATTCTAATTTCTTGAGCTTAATAGATACAAGAAGTTTTTAATTGTCGAAACGATTAAAAATTTTGCAACTGCATATCGAAGAAGAGTAGTGGTCAGCGATAGAGTAGCTTGTCCAGACAACGGCACCACCGGAAATGAACGTTGTTCTTTGGAAACATTTGCAAAAAGCTTTATACTGTCGTCATGATTTACGGAGGTTTAAATGTTGATTCGATCACCATATCACAATGCATCCTCGTTCAATAGTGCTTTGCAGTTGGCTAAGTGGAAGACTGCTGAAGAAGTAGCGGCATTGATTCGATCTCTGCCAGTGGAAGAACAGCCTCGTCAGATCATTGTTACACGAAAGGCAATGCTTGACCCCCTGGAAGTGCATCTTCTTGACTTCCCCAATATCGTCATTAAAGGATCTGAGCTAATGCTGCCATTCCAGGCTATAATGAAGGTGGGTTTTTTAAAAAGCATTGCGATTACTTTTAGTTAATGCAAATTTTCTCGAGAGAAACTTTGTGTGGATTAACGGTGACTTTATGGAGCAGCAGTTTGATATCGAATAGGTAGGTGGTTGTTTCTGTGATGTGGAGTTATGAACGAATTTATGATGTTATTGCTGAGATGCAAAAGGACCAACAGTTTGACTTTTTCGAAGAGTTTTGCCTCTTTGAAGTGTTGAATAGTGGTGTGAAGACTTCTCCCTATTTTTGGGAAGAAGTCAGCAATAAACACTGAATCTCTAAAGGTCAGAAACAAGGGGAAAAGGGGGTCTATCACAAGAGAACCGTTTTCGCTGTCCTCCAATCTGCTGCCTCCCGTGCGTGCCGACGTTATCGGTCAGCTTGACGCCTAGACCGCTCCGTCGAACGTCGGTCGCACTTCGGCGGGCCACCGCTCCAACGTCTCCTGGCCCGTTCACCGCCTTGCACCCGTATACCTCACGACCACCGGCCAGTCCACCGACCCGGTCCACCGCCACCGTCTGGTCCACTGAATCGCGTGCCGCCACCGATTCGTCCGGACCCGTGCACCGCCACCGACTCGTCCACTGACCCGTCTACGGACACCGAGTCGGCCACTGATCCTCACAGCCACCGACACGTCCGCCGGCCCGTCACTTGCGCTCCAGTAACGCCACTCAGCACGTCCAATACCAATTGCTCCGTGCGTTCAGCAGCGGAGCTACCCGAGTTGGCGCGTTTGATACTTGTGCGCAACTTGGGTAATTAAACCTTTATTACGCGAATCGTAGTTACAACGCATCCTGTGACATCGAACGACGATAAGCGAGAGAACGAACAATAACACAAAACCACAATAAACAACACGAGCAACGTCCATACAAATACGAATACCTACATAGGGCCACGAGCAGGCCCCTAGCAAACCACTACTGAGAACTAAAGGCCGGGCCTTCGTCCACCCGGCCTAAACCACCCCCTCGACTCCAGCCCGAGTGCCCCCTCGACTCCCGTGATCTTATCTCAATTGCTTTCTTTGTTAGTTCGAAATCTGCCCTTTTTTGGCGCGCAGTCTTTGTTTCAAACTACTGATCTACTCCGACCGCCTTCTTTGTTAATTTCAATTCAGCCACCTTTTGGCGCGCGGTCTTTGTTTTAGTTCATCAGAAACGCTCCTTTGTCTATCATCCCACGACTGCGCCTATCCCTTGGCAGCCTTCCAATCGCCTATTACGATTTCACTTTAGACTCTTCGCGACTGGTCGCGACAAGTGGTCTCAAATCGAGATTTAAGCATCTCAAATTTGCAGGTAGAAAAGTTCGGTGATTTGATTTTGAAGGCAACCGAGCCACAGATGGTGCTGTTCAATTTATACGATGACTGGTTAAAGGTCTGTTGTTTTTATTTAAGGATTTCGACTTATTTCATATTTTATTCTTCTTTGCACTCAGTTGTCAAGTCGTCTTCGGCTCTCTTCTTCGTGTTTCTGGAATAAACAACTCTGCAGCGATTTAAAACTTTTTGAAGTTCTTCATGTTTTGCAATAAAGGTAATTTCACAAATTTCCCATATATTCACTCAGTGACGGATGTTTCCTTTTTGAAAGGCATTGATGACTGAATTCCGCATTGCGTTTTACGTATTAGCAGTTGCTACTGCTTGAAGATAAAGTGTTAGCGGTTTCTTGCATTCGGCAATACATAGTGTTGTGAGCAGTTGTTAACAGCTGAGATGAGATGATTTTGAGGTGTCACTTCGATTACACGATTTCTGTACTAATTCCAAAACTGCCGAGGAAAGGAGTGTGATCTATAATTCGTGCGAAGGTGTGACATCATTCGTTTCTTTCATGATGCTTATCAGTTTTTTATAGACTATATCGAGCTATACCGCATTTTCGCGTGTTATATTAATTATGCGAGGGATGCACATAAATCCTGATAAGACGAAAGTGATCCTGAAACCGGATAAGACGACTATTACTGAACCGCATCATATATGGCCGTCGTTAACGGACGAGGAGTGGATCAAGGTTTGTGGCTTAGCTTCGAATATCGGTTTGAATGCTCATTTGTAGCGAGTGTGCAGAATTCTTTTTGCTCAGCATGAGTGTGGAGCACTTTTGGAGATGTCCTGATGGCTTATAATTTGAGTGCGTTGAAGCAAAAACTAGCTTGATTCTTTTTGCTTCAAAGTTTCAAATCCTCGAGAACATTCGAGAAATTCCTAGGTCGTTGTAAGCCTGAGATGTATTGGATAATGGGATATGCTCTCGACTTTTGGTTTCGATCAGGTTTCGATGTTTACTTGTTCGCTTACTTTCAATGTTTTAATGTACTAGGTCCAAGAAGGAAGTATATATGAATGCCTTTAGGTGGAGTTGGCTCTAAAGGATATGATACTTGCGGATTACGGTAAGAAAAACAACGTGAATGTGGCATCGCTGACTCAGAGTGAAGTACGGGACATAATTTTGGGTATGGAGATTAGCGCACCTTCCGCACAAAGACAACAAATAGCCGAGATCGAGAAGCAGACCAAGGAGCAAAGCCAGGTACACATTGTTTTGTTTTTTGCGTCGATTCGTTGCAGTGGTTGGGGTGGGGGAGTGGTTTATTGAAGATTCAATTGATTGTTTTGCCACAAGCGAGAAATTATTTTAAAATAAGGGTAGTCGATCACTTGAGATTAGCTTAAAAATTTTGTCGCCTTTTGCAGCTTTTTTCCAAAACTAAACAACTCCGCAGGAAATTGATGTCGATACATCAAATATTCATTGAAAGCTCTGCATAATTTTGCCATCCATTGCATCGCTTCATAAAGCAAAGAAAATTTGGGTTGGAAATAAGTTTGATAAAGCTACTTGCATACCGTTTCGGGGCTGAATTAGTAACGCCTCTATAAAGCGTTGTATTGCGATTTGAGTGCTAGGGGATGATATTTTGGTCCAGAACATGTATCGCAGCGTACGAAATAGCGTCAAGAAGTTGCTGTTGTAGTAGAAGTGAAGAAAACTGAGAGCTTTGATTTTGGGACTTCTCACAGAATATTCGATAGATTTCCTTATTTCGGTTCAGCATTCTTCAGAAAACGGATATCGCTGCAAAAGTTCTCAATTTGAGAGAGTTATGTTGATTCTTTGAAATACCAGTTAATCCTCCATTATATGTGCTTGAATTTCTTCTTTGCGTCATGCGGTCATTTTCTGCTTTCAGGTGACCGCAACGACAACACGAACAGTCAACAAACACGGTGATGAGATTATCTCGGCCACAACTAGCAATTATGAGGTTTAGTTTTGTCTCTTTGTGATGTCTTCACTGCTTGTTCGTTGTTTTAATCGCTTTCGATCAGCACAATATTATGTTTAAGGGAATTAGTTTATGCTTGTGGAAAGTGTTCGCAATCTATACCGCATAGATATTGTTTGTAAGATGAGCCGAGTGAATATAACGACCACTTTCTTAGTTTTAAATGTCATTCATCGTTTAAAACTGTTTCGCATCACTTCATTATCAGGATGCATCAATTGAGATTTAAACGCTCTTGTTCATTTTTCATCGCTTATTAGGGCTCACCTTATTGTAAAAGCGCTTAATGATTGTCTGACCGCGACAAGCTGTTCTCGGCAGTTGCATAGGTCGTGGAAGGACTTCTCGTCCTTGAAATCCGTTACTGAAATACCAAGCCTGTAGTGTCGCAACGATTTCGTTATTAAACAACAGCGGCGGTAGAAATATTTTTGGGTAGTTCCTGTGAATTTTTGAAGCAGTTCTATTAGGTATAATTGTGGATGGCGATTTCAGAGTCAGTCGTTCGCATCCCGAACGGAATGGCGCGTGCGTGCAATCAGCTCCACTAACTTACATTTGCGCACACAGCATATTTACGTGAATTCGGATGACGTCAAGGATACCGGTTTCACGTACATTCTTCCTAAGAATGTCCTCAAAAAGTTCATCATCATATCTGACCTAAGAACTCAGGTGGGGTTTTACTTTATTGTTGACTGTCGAAACTTACCGTAGTTGGTCAGTTGTCGGAACAAATTGGAATCAGAAAAATGTCGATTGAAAGAAATAGTGCTGCTTAGCCTAAAACAGCTACGGTTATCGGACGAAGGCTACTGTGCATGACGTCTCGGAGCTAGATCCATGCTTTACAGTCACTGACCGTAAACTGTTTGTTCGTTTGGGTATTTTTATTTGCATATAGTAGAGCTTGTCTCTTGAACCTTGAGGCAATAGTTTTGTATGATTTTGATGAGTTGACGAGGTGTCTTTTCATCATCGCTGCAAAAGTTAAGTTCCCTAGCGAGACTTGTGGATTTTTTTTCTTGCAGATAGCCGGGTATTTGTATGGAATTTCACCACCGGATAATCCGCAAGTGAAGGAAATTCGTTGCATCGTTTTACCACCGCAGTGGGGCACACATCAAGTGGTGCATCTACCTAATCAGCTGCCTTCACATGAATTCATGAAGGACCTGGAACCACTCGGATGGTTAGTTTTTCGTGTTGATGCTTCAGCGATTGATTGCTCGACTGGTTCTACTGTTCGATGAGAACGTCTAGGTGATATTCTAAATATCACAGAGATTTCGGAGTTGTTGCTACCGTGCATTTTTTGATGTCAGAACTTGCCTATCTGCTGAGAGTCAGCTCAAAGAAAGATCATTCATTATTTAGTGCGCATATCGAAATATGTATTTCGGAAATGAGTGTATCAAGAAAAGCAATGCAGTTCGTTCTTTGGTTGAGTCGTTTTTTGAAACACAAAGTTCTTGTCGTGGAACACACAAGTACACGCTTGTAAACGTTTAGTTGAGCACTGCTACGTGAAATCTGTATAAAATGAAGATACTCGTTTACCGTTCCTCAAAAATTTCTTCGGTATTACCAGAACCCCGAGCATATGCTTGCCCATATTGTTCCTAGAAGAATTTGCATTTCATAGCTTGTTGAAAAGGTGTAGCGACTGCAATATAGCAAAATGATATTGCTTTGTTTGCTCACCCTAAGTATATTATATCATTCCTTCCCTTATTCCTTTCTTCCTCAAACAAATAACTAAACGTGTGCTCGTGCATTTCGCTGAGAGTTTTCAAATATTGTTTGCTGAGGCAATTAAATTGTTATCGTTGCTATCGACATATTGTTGTATTGCATTACATAAAATGGGAAGTGATCTCCTCTTGCATGGTACAAAATGACGTAATGGGTGGGTTGATGGGTAATGTAAAGTGATTTTGTTTGTAGGATGCACACTCAGCCCAACGAGTTGCCTCAGCTTTCTCCTCAGGATGTAACGATGCATGCAAAAACACTGCTAGAGAACGAGAGTTGGGATGGAGAGAAGACTGTCATCATCACATGCAGGTCGCTAACTCATGCATTTCCACTTGATTGTTGCTGTTGTTTTCGTTTAGTTTGATTACCTTCGTTCACTAATTGCCAATTACATACAACTTTTCAGCAAACGTTGAGTGCATCTGGCGGAGTTGTCTTCTCGAAATATTTATGCGACATTTTGTTTGGTTGTGTTCCAAGTCTTAAAAAATGTCGATGCCGCCGTCCAGTATTCATAGATTTGCAGGCCACTTCGAAGCGGATTCTGAACGCCTTCATCTGACATAAAAGAACTGCCTGAAATGCGTTTATAGGATCTTGGTTGCATGTTAATCTAGGTTTTCTA
Source organism: Toxascaris leonina (assembly GCA_022844705.1). Classification (NCBI taxonomy): domain Eukaryota; kingdom Metazoa; phylum Nematoda; class Chromadorea; order Rhabditida; family Ascarididae; genus Toxascaris; species Toxascaris leonina. The sequence goes on along the minus strand of JAARMF010000172.1, from coordinate 51,242 downwards.
ACGGGAAAGAATGGAAGCAAGGGAATACGAGCGGGATACATTTTATAGTAGCTGGCATAAGCATGTTTGGCGATTTGTTGAGAAGCGCGTGCGGCAGTGATCTGATGCCGTAGAAATCTTACAGTATTTTCGCTACGAGAGATTTCTTTGTGTTTTCTTCCTCTGCTGTCACTTCTTTCCGGAGTAATAAGTCAACCAGGAATAGCAGTAGTAAATGGAATTGAAGGTAGTTGAATTTATTTATTATGACAGTAGACGGGTATCGTTCATGCTTCACAGTCGATGACTGATGTGTCTTTTTTCACAAAAACGAAAAAGAAATGAGGAATATAATATGCATTGCGCTATAGTGATGTCTTTTGCGATAAATCGGTAGTATTGCTGATGTTGAAGTAATGAATAGACATTCGTTCAGAGGATTTTCAGAAGGATACAAGTAATGTCCTATAAGATTTTAAAGCGGAATATAGCACTTTTCGGTGGTAAAGCCGTGTTGTTTTGGAGGTGGGGTGCAGCATCGATTATTTCTTAGTGCTTTTACTATATTGCTGTGTGGTATGTGGGTCGAGTGGCAATTTGCACTGGTTGGAAAGAGCTTCCTGAGGAGCTGTTTTGTTTTGTTTTGGCTATGCCTCGTGTTACTTCTAATACTATTTGCTTTTTTATGTTCCGATTTAATCTTTTTTATTCTTGGTGTTACTTTCTCTTCCTAAAACTATCCTGGCTGCCTTTTGGGCCGTTGTATGGTGAACGCAGGTAGTTTCTTCCTTTCACGACTTCTATTTATCGGCACCCATCTCATTCTGTGCTGAAATAAGGAGAGAAGCGGTTGTTCTAGAGTATATTCGGTTGCGTTGTTTTTAAAGAGTTTCCGCTGAGATTTGGTAAGATTTTTCTGCTTCAGTTTTACACCAGGGTCGGTTTCGCTCACAGCTTATAAGCTGACGCCAAGCGGATTTGAATGGGGCCGAACAAATACGGATAAGCAGAGCAACAATCCGAAGGGCTACTTGCCATCACACTACGAGAAAGTTCAAATGCTGCTTTCTGACCGATTCCTGGGATATTTCATGGTACCATCGAGTGGCATATGGAATTACAATTTCATGGGTTCGTTATCGCTTTTATCTTTTACTGAGTCGGCACGTATATATTACCAAGGTTAGGAAGTTGACTCAAACTCCTTGTAGTTGAGCGGAGGGCAGTTTTTTGAGCAGAATTCGGGGCCCTTGGCAGATGGAAATGTATTCAACAAGTGCCGATCATTATTGAAATAAGGGCATTTTTCAGTGCTCGTAAAAGAATGGAAACAGGTAGATGAAGTAGGAGAGAACTTTATAATCGGCGTATGCAGCGTCCACGTCATTAATGAGTGATGCCAGTTGGTTGGATAGGGTATCCTCTCGGCAGGATGAGTTTGATTGAATGAATTGTCTCCGAACTTTGTTTCTGCGCAGCTGATAGCTGAGTTTTGAGTTTAAAACAGTATTGAAACAAAACGAAGGCTGGTCGAAAGACAAGGATAAGGCTGAATTCGGATTAATATAGACGAGAATAACAAAGGACGTTGTCGACCTTCGAGAAGTGCCGAAGTTTTCTGTGAGCACGGGTGCCGACTGTGATCGCCGGGAGTGTATAATATGTGCTCATTCCCGACTTCCATTGTAGAGAATTGGAGCATTTGCTGTGCAGTTGAAAGGAGTATGAAATTGCTATTTGCAGGTGTACGACACGAAGCAAACATGCGTTATGATCTGATGTTGGCGAACCCGAAGGAATTCTACCATGAGGATCATCGACCTTTGCATTTCCAGAATTTTAAGGCTTTCGACGATCCATTGGGTGTGAGCTCAGCTGATAGAGAAGACGCATTCGCATAAACGTTGTTGGGTAGTTGTGTGCTGAGGATGGTCGTGGGTTTCTTCTTCAATGGGGAGGGAGAGAGATTTGGAGAGGTGAAGTTTATATGCGGTATTCTTCTTCCAGTAGCGTTGGGATGGTATGGGACGGACGTGATGGGTGCATTGCTTGTGTTGATTTAGTGCAGCAAATAACTAAGCTGCCTTCTATGATTTATGAAGCGTTCAGATTATTATTACTGTTTTTTTTTTTTGCTTTGGATTTATCGTCTGATAGCAGTGTGAGCAGTTTTGCTTGAAAAGGGGGGGGGGGGATGGGAAGGGAAGTTGGAAGGATGTTGTGTGGTTGTGACAGAATAACCATCTGAAAGGAGAGGGACGTCCTGTGTTGTTGGCGATGAGGAGACAAAATGAGGGATGAATCTGTTGTATTGTGTTGAAGACTGTCCTTGGCATTTTTTTGCGCAGAAACATTGTTATTATCAGATGCATCTCATATTTATCAAGTTCCCGTGATTTCTAAAGGGTAATGGCCGCAGTAGTTGATATATTTTTCATGCTTGGAAGTGCCGCAGTTGTTTGAGGGTCGAATTAATTAGAAGCGTAGTTGTTGTATTTGCAGTATTTGAAAGTTTCATATTGAGTTCGGGAGCGGAAAAGAGAGCTCGAGTTCGGAACCTGCAATTCTTCCATCCGTTACGAAAGAGACAGTCGCAAAATTTGATGGCTTAAAAAATTTTTGTTAGTCTTTGAAGTCATTTCCGTCACATATTGCTGTAACGTTTTGTATACTGCGAGCGCTGAAATGCATTTTAGAATAACGCGGACTTTGTTGATATTGTTCGTTGTCATTTGTTTATGTTTCTTATCCCCGTTTCTTATCAAATCCTCAATTGGTTTAATCTGAAGCAGGTAAGGCGAGAGAGGTACATTGATGTTTGATTTCCCATCTCACCGATTTGATGATTTATGTGGTGGTGTCACCACAGTGTTGTGCTGTTCAATTATTTTTTGATCGTTTTATCCTTTATTTGCAATAAAATTTGTTTGTCTTCTCGTTATCGCTTGTATTGTATTTCGAAATGGTTTCCACAACCAACATTGTTCATCAATCAGCTTGAATTTTATTTCATATTATTATGAGTAAATAGAACGTTTGATATGTTGTTTTTATTTATAGAAACGCTAACGAAATTTGTTGCAGAGCAGATGTAGTTTGTTGAAATTTTGCAAACATTTAGTGATAAATGAGATTTTTAACTCGAAGTGTACTGCATTTGATTGAGTTCCATCCGTCAAATGGATGACGTCGTTTTGGGATTTGATGGAACACTTCCGGGTTCATTCGTGGCTTTTTTAATCAGCTTTTTGTGTAAAAAGACATTACGGTGATTTGATATCTATGCTGATAGCAAACGTGTGTATGCATCTGTCTGTACTCCCACCTCGACTGCTTGCAATGGTGATCATAGAACTGCGGCAGTGAAATTTGAAAGGCATCGTAATCTGCACGGCTGTTTCGCTTACACAACTGATTTTTCGACTCACTAAATTCTAATTAGGTTGTCGTTTTCTAATTAAATCATTAAAATTACATGACTAAATAATTAAATCAGTGGTATTTAAATGTGGCAAAAGATTCGTTCCTAAGTGACGAGCTGTTTATATTCTTAAAATTTTGATGTGTTCGGCAGTCAATGAGGATAGCCCCTTGGTTCCTTCAAAAGGCGTGCATTTGGTGGAACATGTACCCAACAATACGATGCATTAGATTCAGCATATCGTGCCAAATTTGGTTTGTTTTGCCGCCTATTGCATAGCAATCATTTCACCGATCTTTTGATGAACTGCAGCACAACGATTATGTCGTGTGGTTTTATAGAAAGCGTGTTGTGGAATTTGCAGTCATCACGTACTTCGGGAGCCGTTCATATGGCGATCCCGCCGGTGAAGAAAAAAGTGCAGGTGAGGGTCGAGTGCATGCTTGTAGTACAGTATATGTCTTTGTTAAGGAGACAATGTGAAGTGAAATACCTAAGGATGATATCGTTCGCAGATTTTTGGAACCTCGAATTCGAGAGCGCATAAGTGAAAATGGAGGTTTTATTCGATGATATTTATGAGAAAATATTTTAATTGGTTTTTTTTTGTTCATCGTGTAACGACGAGAATGTAGTGTGTACAAACGAATCTTTGGAGGTAAGATTTCCTTCGCGAATCTTGAGCGCAAAGGAGGTCGTGGATTTCAATGTCAGTTGAAAGAGCGATAGTAAAAATGTGTGTGCACGGTAGTTGCATTTCAGACTTTCTTATGTTTGAAGGCAAATTTTTAGATATTTTGCGGGCAAACTTGAACTGAAAGTATTGTGCAGACAAACTGAAGACAGGCATCCTGCCCACAGGCAAGATGCAGTTGCATTCTCAACGAGTGATGTCGTGTTATGAGTGTTTCCTTTATTATTGGAGGATATCGATGAATTTGTTGGATTACTGGGGAAATTGAGTTATTGAATTCCTTTTTCAGAGAGATATAATCTTAACCAAAGATATAGATTAAAATATATTCTGTCGAACTTTACTTTAATCGACAAATCGTTCACTACGAATAAATGTCCCTTCATATCGTGTCAACTTCCGCTTAGGTGAAGTTGTAAGGTCGCGTGAAGGTTTGGGCTTAGACTCGTCTCCTGCCTGTGGGACCCTGACGAGTCGATTCGTCATTGTTGCGCTTAAGAGGCGAGTCCGGATCGGCTCTACTGCTTTCGTTCTGGTGAGGATACTGGTCGGAATGGGTCAGAAGGACGGAATCCAAGAGTCCGATCGAAGTTGCGTTACGACTGACCACTCAGTAGCAAATACAAAACGATGGTCATTCGATTAAAGTATAAATGAAATAATATGAATTGAAGTGATAGAAATGAAGTATGAGAAAAACTTAATTAATGATGAATGTTGTAGGTATCGTTTGTGATTCGAGATGAGAAAGAGCCAATGCACCGGTCGGGTGTTAATTGCCTGCAATATGACCCTCAAAATGGTCGACTCTATTCGGCTGGCTCCGATACGATTATTCGAATTTGGAAGACACAGTCCAGCAACAATTTTTATAGCCCACTTGTGCGTTGTGCTTGGCTTTCTGCTCATTGCTTTATAATGAAGAGATCGACAGAAAAAGGGTTGATTGGGGAAGAGAGGAGAGGAGGAGGAGGGTGTGGGATGGGATGTTTGAGTAGAATGGCTGCGGCATCATTTTATTCTGAAGTCTTGCTGAAATCAAGAGGATGAGTCGGCCGTATGCTTAGGTCACTGAAAGCGTATGGAGATTATATAAGGGATTTACAATACGTTCGCATTGGTCTCATATTATCCTTTTGCAATGTAATCTGAGAAAAAAAGGCTCTCGCCGAACGCCGAAAATATGGCGGAGGAAATATAGAACTCATTTTTTGTTTTGAAACTTCTAATTCTTTGAAAAATTATAGATAACTGGTATCCGAAATAAAGGAAGAGAAAATTTGCTGAATTTTATCGTCGTTGAATATGAGGAGATGAGCTCGAGTGATATTTAAACGATGATGAAGAAACACTTTCGTATTTACAGACAATAAATAATCAACGTTCGCTATGCAACGGTAACGGGTATGAGATGAGTAACGAATGCAAGTGGAAAGTGCTTAGTGAGCATTACGTTCAGTCGATGGAACACCATACCGATTGGGTCAACGATATGGTACTTTGCTGTGGTGGCAAAAATTGTTAGTTCATTATGAAGTCGTGCCAGGTTTATTGCCTTTGGTATTTCCCCAGTTGGTATGGGCCTTTAAGGAAGTCGACACAGCGTTGAAACTTGCCACCCTTTAACACCTTACTTTAAAGGACGGTGAAATTTAGTAACTTTGATAACTTCATTGAATGCATCTCTCTTGAAATTGCTTATCGATGAGTAGTGCAGTTTGATCTTATGCCAATTTTCTCACATTGTCTCGGCGAATTCAGGCAGTTGATGTTTGTTCTTTGCCAAATTTAAATTTGGGAGTCGCCTGATGATGAACGGATGGATTAGCGGGCCGAAATGTTGCCAAGAGAAACTTTTGTGAAGTCATAAATGGTGCACAATAAGGTGTGACCAGCACACCTTAATCAACATTTGACTAAACATCAAGGTGGTGATTAACCGGACGATATGGAATTCACAAAGTAGAATTAATTGCTGCAATTGTTGATAAAAATGCAATTTTCAATGGTAAATGTTTAGTAATTTCTGCATCGAGCGATACAACGGTGAAAGTTTGGAATGCACAGAAGGGATTTTGTATGTCGACATTACGCACTCATCGCGATTATGTGCGAGCATTGGCATATGCCCGCGATATTGAGATGGTGGCGAGTGGTGGCTTTGATCAGTTGATTTATTTGTGGGATGTGGCGACATTGACCAAGTTAACTGCGTTGAATAATACTGTGACCAGTAAGTTGTTTGCTTCATTTTGCAGTGAGTGCTTTGTTTGTTTTATAGACGAATGCAGTTATTTGATGGTGGCTGATTGGATGTTTTGATTTGGCTTGTTGGCAGTGGAGTGGCTGCATGTTTTATGTTCGTTGAATTTTAAATTTAATTCGTTAATGTAATGGTGAAACTCTTAAATCGAAGTCGAACTCACTCGTTTGGCTTTTTCCACGTAAATCTCCGTCAGTATTGGGTTGATGAAAGGACCGCAGCTATGCTTCCGTTATATAATGGTCATATATATGTATATATATATATATATATATATATATATATATATGTATATATATATGTATATATATATATATACAAAAATATATATATGTATATATATGATCACAACAGAGGGGCTCTAACACACTATCTGTTTGCATTTGCTATGGCTGTTTAGTCGTATAGCCTTGTGACATTTTAAAGAATTTGTTAAGGCAAAGGATCGTTCCAAAGTCGAAAGCTCTGTCGGGTTCCCTGGGAGAGCATTTCATTTTAAGCCAAGAGCGGTATCAAACACTTTTCCAGGACTTTATTGGAAGTTTTTTGGCTTTGTCACATGTATTTTGAATTAAGGCTTTTAGAGGAAGTGAAAGAATATAAAGCTGAATTTGGACGAAAAATGATTTTCTGTAAAAAATATTAACAAATGATATTCATCAAAACATATTTTCAGCGTCATCGTTGAATGGCAACAAGGATAGTATATATTCATTGGCAATGAATCCATCCGGCACAGTTGTTATTTCGGGATCTACCGAGAAGGTAACAGTTTCGCTTTGCTTTCTTGTCTCTTTCGACATACTCTTCCATAGTTGTTAGTCGGTTATTTTGCATTTGTTATTGAATCTTGTTTACGTTAAATTCAAAATATGTAAAACAAGCAGCTATAGATGCGCCGTTTAGGCGAATGTTCACTGCACAACGACAGCTTCACTCGAAGTTGAATAGGAATGATAATTTCTTTTTTTTTTGTTTTGATTACTGCTGATTTCACTCGACGCTTCGGATAGTCTTGTGACTACCTCCGCTTATATAGTTGTTTTGTGTTAGCTATTGCCCTTTTGGAGGTATACATATGCACTCATTCTGATGAATATTTTTTGCAGGTTTGTTTATTTGTGCTTCGCAAATTGTACGAATTTCGTTCATGATGCTTATTTCGTAGGGACCGTTCAATGGTTGTAACAATATATGTTTGAGCCATAACTAAATGTAGATTTCTGATCAAATCCACTCTTATCATCTCTTCAAAAGTTCTGATCCACGCGAATATTTCCACTTGCTTTAACCTTTCTTTATTGACAATGAGAAACGCAATGATGGTCATCCGAATCATCCAAAAATGAGTCTGGGTCACATAATATAACTGACGACACTTACGGGCGAACTCAGCAATAAATATCTTAGTGGATGACGTCATCTATTGCACATTTCAGCTGATGACAAAATTTCATTGTGAGATAGCTTTGCTGAGGTGATGTTACCTGACTCCTAGAGATGCATACATATAACAGGTATTACGAGTGTTCGATCCACGTGCTTGTCAGAAATTAATGAAGCTAAGAGGACATACGGACAACGTGAAAGCGATTGTTGTTAACCGCGATGGCACGCAGGTTTATTTCGCTTCCTTTTCTTTCTTAATACCGTTTCTGAAGGCACCCTTATTGAGTCCTCTTTGAATTTATTTATTTCTTTTCTAACTCCAACTGGATAGTCATCGATGACCGAGTGGCGGGATTTGATAGGTACGGTGCTTATCATCAGCTTTCTTCTGGTCCATTGAATGCGGAAAAATAAAAAGTGTTTGCACTTTGCAGTTGATGGGTTTGCAGAAAGCAACTTTTTGTAGAGATTTGGTCGAGCAGTTGATTAGATTGAGATATGAATGTGCTGTTAGATGCGTTTTTTTTTTAATTTATTGGCAAAATCTTTTGCCAATTCCTCTGGCGTATGTCTGCATTTAGTTTTTTAACGGGTCTTTGAAATGCTTCGGAACCTGTGCCTCTTGGATGTAGTATTTTTGATCTGCAGACTTTGGAGTAGAGAAAACTATATCAGGAAATATGTTGCGAGTTGTTTGAGGAATGGACGAATTTTGGACTAATTAGGTGGATGTGTTTTATGAGGTATTATCGTGCAACGAGTGATTGATTGTCCGGGAAGGAAGGGAAAGCTCAAGAAGAATTAATTAGTATGGTGATCGGTCGATTTCACACATCTTTAATCGTCTAATAATTTATTGTATTCTCTAAATGCACTCAAACACTGAAAGTCGATGTGAGTCCGATTATTATCGCCTAAGGTATGGGTCGCTTGTAGAATAGAATCTGCAGGTATATATTGGTATATATTGAATAAGGCGCACTCAGAATAGTAGTTATTTGTAGTTTTTCGGTGAGCCGAGCAGCTCCCCTCAACTTTTTTCACTCGAATGCACTCGTTTTCACTTTTGTTGAAATTTAATGTACGGAAGGCTGCAACTCTCGGCGATAATCTGATGCGTAGTTTGGCTCTTTGAATTATATAGAACGCTTCTTTGTTGGCATTGCTTACAGAAGAAGCAGCAGATAGGATTTCGGCATCGCTAGTAAGCATTGATGAGTGAAGGGCTTATTGGGTGCAAATAGCGATCGCGAGCGAAGCGCTGAATATGTTGTGATGCTTTCGTTATAGGGAAGCGTTGTCTATGCGGAAACAGTAGGAGCATGCTCATTGTTCTTAAGTAACAGAAATAACGACTATACTTCTCTTTATTTTCTAATAGGGTTTACTTGAAGTGTGTATCGGCAAGCAGTGATGGCACAATAAAGTTATGGAGTATCGGGCAGCAGTGTTGCATATCGTCACACAAGTGCCACTCGGAAGGAGTATGGGCTCTGCAGGTATGTGAATATTATAGCATTGGTATGCACAAGTGCTTTTTCTTAAGGGTTTCTTCGTGAAAACTGCGAATTTAAATTAAAAGCTAGCAATGCTCATGCCAAGTAAATTGCTCTTTAAGTGCTTATTGGACCATTTCACCCCATTTTGGATATTTCAATGTTGTTTGAGTGGCTTAGAGATTGTGTTATATGAATTGGTAGAAGAGAAATTCGGTGGTCGCAAACTGTTTGCCTCACAGTTCCTTCAGGTCACCATATGGAATGCATATTTAGACTGCTAATGAGTAGCAGAATGTTCAAAAATTAAGATCAAATTGCGAATAACTGATCTGTGAATGGCGCGTGTTTTTATGGTCGTTTGGGAAAATATGCAGTGGTGAATTGCATCTCTTCGCGTTTCTGATTGTGGCTCAGCCGCAGATCTAGTCTCGACACCGCCTGCACTCGGACTGATGAGTCACCAAGGTCGATCATTTGAGGAAATAAGGGGAATAAAGCATTTCCTAGCGATATTGCTACGCAAAATCCAATTCCCCTAATTTAAAAAGTGATATTTGGCAGCTTGCCGATTAATAAGCTTAAACATTCTTCTAAAGGTTACAGAGGACGGGTGGGAGCACATGCATGCATGATCTCATTCGGGTTGTTATTCATCCCAGAAGTAACATCTATGAGATGATCATTGGTGTCCGATCTTTTGTCTAAATATCTATCATCGATGGATTGCTGTCGTCGACACAGTTTGCATACCTCGGAACATGCGATGCCTTCGCAACTTTCTGCTGAAGGGTATGGGTAACAAAGTTATTGGCGTATTTTGCTGAGTGGTGGAAGGGAATTCTTATACATTGTTTTCTTATACGTTGTTACCGATCAATTTGTGGGGACAGTTTTTAGGCGGACTCAAGTTTTTCGTATGTTTATTCGGGAGGACGCGATAAGCAAGTCTTTCGGACAGCCATCAACGACTTTAAAAGCTCACAACTTATGTTCGTCGAAGATGCTCCAATACAAAGGGTAAGATGACTTAAAAGTGAAAAAGGACTAAGGACGAGAAGCATAGGTCAGTCACCCCCATTCGAGTTGTTTCTTATGCAGCGTTCAGATGAAATGCTTTTCTGTTTCTATATTCGGTGAGCAAATATGCTTCTTACCTGACAAATCTCTGCCCTCTCCCTCGCTTGACTGCATTTTAAAGTGTTGCCCATCCTCGCTACTTCTTTTCGTCAAATCCTTTTCAGGTGAGACTAATGAGTGGTTAAAATTTTTTTTTCCTAATCGCACTTGCAGTTTTATAAGTTGAAAAGTTTCAGCTGCAACTCACTGACATGGACCGTCCTCGTGCTGTGTGGGCAGCTACATGGAATTCATCGATAAAGCGTTGGCCATTGCCGAATGATGCACAGCTGAGTGTTGGAATGGAAGAGGATAGCTATGAGGATATGGTCCCTTGCATCTATGAGCCCGATATTATTATTCCTGGTTGGGTTTTAATGACTCAGTGTTGAGGACCCTTGGCATCTATTAGTTTCATAAACTTTTAAGAATATTTCAAGTCGAAGATGTGTAGACGATAAAGTTCACATCTCGGTTTCGCTCTCGGCACATTCAAAAACCTCATGTGAGTATTCCAACTCAAACGTCTATCATCTGTGCACCTTGCAAATTCTCATTCCTGCTGTTTGTGAGGCTTACATCTACAACCAGCAGAATTCCAAATAAGAAAGGGGAAGGTATTAGGCAAACAAGGGCATGCGTAGGGATAGGGGATCCGTTCCGTTGACTCATTTTTTATATATTTCGTTTTTTCAAGCTGTTCATTCTCTGCGCTGATTGATAGGTTCAGCATATGTGCTGTTTGGCAATAAAGCAGTGTTTAAAAACATGAAGAAATCATTCATTTTGAAGTGTGAGGTTCAATTTATTCCAAACTTCCTTATGGCAAGTTGGTGCTGCAAAAGTTTTGAGAGGTATCAGAGCTGTGTCATCAAGTCTGTGCGGATATCAGAGAATACTGAATGCAGTGTTGCTGTGCGCTGATAGATTATTTTTAAGGTTCACCGAGTATACGGCAACATGTTGTGCTAAATGATAAACGCCATATTGTGACGAAAGACACGGATGATAATGTCGCTGTTTGGGACGTCTTGAAGGGAAGGAAGGTGCTGTAAGAGTTCTTCACTAAAAATTGATCTGACCAGAATGAATGTAGTAAGTCGCAGTGATCCAGTGCTCTTAATTGAGTTATGTGTTGAAATGCTGTCAATCCCTCGCTTCCTTTCCCACTTTTCCCTTCTCCATCGCTTCCGTTCGCCGTCTTCTTTCTTAATTTCCTTCCAGCTGGTTGTTAAATCAATCCGTTGTTGAAAATTTAGGTGAAGAAGTTCAAGAACGATGTCGGTCATGTGACTGATTGAACACTGAAAATTTTTCATTATTCCAAATTTATGAAAAATTATTACAAATTAAAAATTTTTCATTATTCCAACACTTTGTGACTATTTGTTGTGATTGAAGTGGGGAAATATCCATAAAGCGAGGTGTCATGCAAATCATTCCTCATATTTTATCCTGAGTGGACCTTTGGAAAATACGGAAATTTTTTATCCATTTGAAATGGCCGCTTCAATATCGCGTTCTTTGTTTGAAGTAGTGATTTGTCATGTCTGAAACAAGGACTCCATTTCAGTCATCGTTTGAACCTGTCGAAGTTTAATGTCACTGATTAAACATTAACTGTGTTCCGCCTGTTCATATGTTACCATGTTGTGACGACAGCAGTAGTAATGATGTCGGTTCGTATATCTGTAATATTGATATTATTGATGACAATAGTTATCAATAATAGCAACTAGTAGTAGCAGTTGGATTCAATAGCAGTGAGTAGTACCGCCATTAATAACACAACTACCAATAATAATATCAGTGCAGTACTAAAAGTCTGTGTGTCGAGCGATCAACAAAACTCCCTTCATGCTGGCAATATACAACGCAGTTTTGTTCCACTGCAGGGTTGTGCTGAATCAGGAAATTCTCTTAGTCAGAAGGTTGCGTTTTTCCCGAACATATGCAACATAGAGCGTTTTACGTTTTGACTACGTACACTTTTGCGACTTTCGATTGCTCCTGCAGATCGCAATGGCAGTCGATGCAAATATGTGCATGCTAATCCAGTGAACCAAGTGTGTTTGCAGATAGTAGAATGAATGCATTTGTTTGATGCAGAAATCGAGTGAAAATTTACAGGTGTCCGATCATGGAAAACGCTCAATGGAAGAAGTGATCAAAGACAATTTCAAAAAAGTTTTCGTTCCTTCGTGGTTCACCGTTGATCTCAAAAGTGGTGTAAGTTTTCTCTTATGTCGTACTGTACGGTTATTTAAATATGACAGTCGTCGAGGAAAGCTCATATGTCTAAGTTGTTGCAAAGAAAGTGCTGCCTCGATTAATCGACTTTATTCGTCAGCAGTTATTATGCAACTTGCATCAGGTGTAATGCGTCTGCGACTCATTAGAGTGGCTTGCGTCGATGTATTGTCACAGGCCGCTACGTAGTCGGGAGTTGGTTTCTCCGATGTTTGTGTTGTGTTCACGATGGAATAATATGCCAAGCCTTTTGTTAGGGATGGCATCGAACGGTCACCGAATTTTATTCAATTAAATTATTCACTGGATATGCATGAGGCCTTTTAAACAGCTCCTGACTAATTCTGGAGGCTCAAATTACTGCTTTCCTCACCATAAATCTCCTTCTAGCCTTTCTGTTCCTCACTCCAGCTTCAATCTTATCTCGCATGTTTGAGTCCTACAAGTTGCAGATGGCTCTTTAATCACTCGCATTTTCAGATGCTGCAAATAACTCTCGACGAATCGGATTTCTTTTCTGCTTGGGTATCTGCGAAGGATGCGGGGTTTCCTGAGAGACAAACTGACACAAAAAGTGCGAACATTATTGTAAAGCGTTTGATTTGAAGCTTTAGGGTTATTTGTAAGGGGGATATTTCTTCATAAGTAAATTGTTGCATATCAGATCAATTTTATGCAATACCAGATTCAATATTGTTGGCTTTATTTTTCAAGGCGTTTGGTAAATTTGTGATTGGAGGGAAAATCAGTGGTTATGACGATTCTCATGACGAGCTTTTCTCATTCGGCGTTGATGATAGGCGAATGATGCAAAATAGCAGTTTATTGGGCAAGCATTCCAATATGGCCGGGGGGGGGGAGGTGGGGTGAGAATATTGCGAGTGAATTTATTTTTTGGTATTAATTTCTGTGCTGATAGGACATTTCAGAATTGAGCAAAGAAATAGTGCATTTTGCTTGTTGAATGGCATCTGGCGTTTTGGCGTAAATGAAGAAGACAAAGAGGAGAGTTTACTTTGTGCAAAAAAAATGTGTTCAAAATATGTTTTGCTCTCACATAGCGTCTAAATAACCCTTTGGACCAGTGAAGAGAGTCACAATTCGGATATATCCTCTTGAGTTCAATTCCATCCTGATTATTCTTTTTCTTCCAGAACATTTATCACTCTATGAAAATGATACATAATTCATATGTAGAAATTCTTTTACTCCATTCACCACTCGATCTCTAACGAAAAATAATTGTTGAGAGAGAGTTGTTTGGATGGGTCAATCGATCTCATAGGATACATTACTGGATGTTCTATCATTATTTCAACTTTTTATCGGTATTGTTGTGAAACGAACATAAAAGTGCACTTAGCAATAGACACTTTGGCGCTCTTGCACATGTGTTTTGAATACGTGCCGATGCACATAGTTCATCCAATAAGAAACACTATTGAAAAAGCATGTGATGGCACTCTCTTTGACGTGTTTTTTTGATTGCTTCACTTGCTTAATAACTTTTGTGTGAGGTTGATATTTTGTTGTGCCTATTAATGCACCCAAATTTTTTACTTATTATTTTTAGTCAACTACGGCGGTATGCTTCTGCGTGCATTATTCGAGCATTGGTCTCGTTCATTCTCAGAAGTGGACGAAGAGTCACCAACGCATCGTTTTAATTCTGTTCCGGATCATACGCCTCTTATTTTATGGTTTCTTTTTTTGTATTCATTTGTAGTTTAGTCGTGAAATGTGTTCATTGTCTTAGAAAGCTGTATGGCATTCCTTCGGCATCGATCAAGTTCAGCATCGGTTGAACGTCGTAGTTGTCGTCCCATCCTGCCGAGGAAGGGACTGAAATGTTGATTGCGGAGCTGACTGAAGAAGTTATGTACAAGTTCGATTTAATGAGAAGCACTGTCGCTGTTCTCTCCAATGATTTGTACTCTTCTAGGCAGCACAATCATCTCATAGATTGCATATACGTGAAGCTCAGTGAAGACAGACGATTCGCGATCTTATCGTTAAATTGCGAATAAAGACGATTCGCGATCTTATCGTTAAATTGCGAATAAAGTTCGTTGGTGAAACGTATTTGTTTTCTGGAAATTGATTTTACTAATGATTAGACAGAATTGGAGGTCATTTTTCATGGTTACAGATAGGCTTAGGGTACATTGGACAAAAAGATTTATATTGTTGCAATGCTCTTTTTTGTTGCAATTTTTTCTCGCTGAAATTGTTTCGTTTTTGCAGTGAATCGACAGGTCGACCAATTTTTCGATTGGTTGTTAGAGATGCGGCTAACGAGACCGAGTCATTGATGTTGTCCGACTTTGTACCACCATGGGTTCTTGATGTGGTCGAGAGGAACCAACTGCCCAAATTCAACAAGATGCCTTTCTTCCTTCTGCCACATCCATCACTTGGTGTAAAAGCGCCTAAGAAGTATTTCATCTCATTGATGTTTTGTTTTCATGTTTTATCTAAGTAGCTGTAATCTAAATTATGTAATGATGGTTACCTACAACCGTTGATCGCCATGAAGAACTCTGTGGAGCACATCAAAGCTTTTCCTCATTTTCATCAAAGTCAGACATACGCAAATGGTTTCTTCGTTTGGATTAACGCATCAGGAAAATTTCTTTGGATTTTAGTAATTAATGCTTTTATGTTTGAGTGCTGAATTTTTTACTCAGTTTAATGGGTTTTCACTCAGAGAGAACACCATTGAGGAATTGCTCATAATTATATCCTATTACTGTAAAGTGGTTATTCCAAATTAAGATGTTTTTACCAAAATGACGTCATGCAGTCGCTAAAAATCAGTATCGAGTTGCGGAATGGGATTCTGTCACGTCTCAGCTTTCAACGCTACCATTAAGAAAACAAGACAAAATAGAGACCATGGGCGATCAACGGTTCAAGTGAGCAACGAAGTAAATTCCAAATGTGGTAGAATAAATAAGCTGCAGATAAGATGCTAACGAGGATCTGTGTAGTCGTTTTATACGAATCAGAATAAGGCACAAAGCAACGCCATGCGTAGATGTGGTTTCAGCTCAGAGTCGATACCATCAATAACGGAGTTCAGATACATCAACTCTGACACAATTCCAGCGGAGCTGTGATCGACGTCGGCCTATTGATTTCTTAGTGGGAATTGGTGAATGCGTTTTGCATTGTTGAGTCACTACGACGGTGATTAAATTTTAAGGGACCGTTTGAGTGCGACCGAAATGCTTCAAGTACGCAAAGTGATGGAGCATGTTTATGAGAAGATTCTGAATGTCGTCGGCGAGCCGAATTTCACCGAGAATGGTGGCAATGCGGCCACACAGATGCTTCCACCTTCTATACCTGCAAATATTGAAGAGCGCATTGAACTTTATTGTCAGGATCAGGTAAGCGCTTGTGAACTTCATGCAAATGTTTTTATTTAAAGCAGGCGTTTCGAGTCGCTATTGATCGATTGAGTTGTAAATAACGACACTTTAATGATTACAGCATTTTGCATCCAGGATAGTCATAATTTAGTGAATTCAACGTGTTTTTCCGTTTCTGCTACCGCTGAATTATTTGAAGTGGGACACTTAACGCTTGGAAGTGACAACTGCTCATGATATGAAAATAAACTTTTCGAAGTCGAGTGACTAAAAGAGCACACCAAATCCCTTTCTTCGTCATGTTTTTATTTCTTTCCAATCAGACAAAAATAGTCGTTGCATTGAGCAACGTAGCATTCATGCATATTCAAATGTTCACCGCTCTTCATCTTCCGAGGAAACATTGCAGAAAAGTGCGGCATGTAGAATATGTTCCGATCTTTATCGTTATGAGTGGAATTATATAAATGTTTATGAGTTGGGGTAATGTTTGAAGGTTTATTGGTATAATGTGGAGCTTACTGGGCATTCAATGTGAAAATTCTTTGTATGCTTATGGAATTCTGTTGATTTCTCTTCGCTATTAATTCAACAGTTGTGCTTCCAAATTTAACAAAGGAAAATGTTGGCCGGCATATGCCATGTTATTTCTGTTTGCATTTTCAGTCTTTGATTACAGTTTTTCCTACCCGCTTTGTTTCGTACGTTTTACGAATTGTTTTCTGCACCATTACATCTTTTGCTTTTGTTTTTTTTTTCACTATAAACCCATTCAAGTAATGAGCGAAAATGCTTTCTTGAGATGTGAGTCGAATGAGAGAAATTGAAATCGGAAGTTGTAAAGAAAATTTTAGTTCGTTGTCATTTAATACAATGGAACGCTACAAATACGTGCTATATTTTTCTATTGCATTCCTTTGTCACACATATACACTGCGTTTCAGAAATTGGATCCAGAGATGGACTTAAGGACGGTGAAGCATTTTATATGGAAGCAGGGCGGTGATTTGTTGTTATATTATAAGCCGATACGATAGATTTCTTTGCGTGTATTGTTTTGTTGTTTTAAAAGTGTTTGAGAATATAAATGAAATATTCTTTGTACGAATATTGTTTTGCATTCTTATTGCTGCACTGCAAAATTAATGCAAGTGATCACTATAAGTCATATATCAGAAGTGAATATTCGAATGAGGTGCTTGCGATGAATGCCAGAAAAGGGGAACGACATGTGCAAGTATTTATTCGTTTTAATTCACTGAGAATGGACATGCCTTGCAGTACAAATTTATGTTGGAGACGCACATGCGAAACTTTTATTTTTTTATGGGAGGGTCCATGATGTGGTGCATAAGTGTGTCTACCATTCTGGTATTTTTCGCCAGACACAAAGCTAGTGCAGTGAAGCTTGGTCACTTCGTTTACTATCGCACCGTGAGCTTCCAATTGCTTGTAATGTTGCGCCCCAGTTGCTTGTACCCTGCGTGAGCAGTCGGTATTAACTCTGCCATAAAGTGGGGAGTAAACTTTGGGGGGGGGGGGGGGGGGGGGGG
>JAARMF010000172.1:19261-33616 GCA_022844705.1 Toxascaris leonina | reverse complement strand
GGGGGAAGGGCGCAAAAATGAGCTTCGCTTGAGGGTTAATGCGGTTTGCAGTTCGTATAAAAATAAGCATTGCTCGCTGTCGCTTTCTATTTTGCTATAGTTATAACAACGATATGAACAAATCAGAAAAAGTGCACTTGCTGCCCAAGTGTTGCAAGCACGCATTCCTGCGTGACTTTTTTTTGACAACAATGGTATGGGTCAGAAAGTGCGTGCAGAGGCGTCGATCCGACTGACCTATTGGCGGCTGTCAGATTTGATGAGGCGTAGCTAGCTTTACACATATGTGCAATGTTAGCTTCGCATTTGCCGCTTCGCTTTCGGGTCGTTCACATTAGTGCAGAGACTATTTACGCAGTGTTCTGCAGGTGTCCTGTCGCAATTCCTCCACCTAATTTCCTTTGCCTATCTATTCTCGCAAATACTTCATTGTCACCTTATTCCACTAATCATCGTGAAAATGCGATGAATGTTATCAAACAGCAGATTACTACAAAATAGATTGAGGTGATGATTGTTTAGCAGCATTGGCTGAGAATGATGTTTGCTGTGGGAAATAGGTGGGTTGGTGCAATATATCAACCCGTCAATTCACATCAGGTGGTCGCAGGTAGTTATTAATTCACTTTTCCCGGCTTCTTATCATCCGATCTTTCGTTATGTTTCTACCATGCGTGAGATGTCGACGAGTTTGACATTTTGATCGATTGTTTGTTGCACACCTTCGCTAAACATTGAAATATGTCGGTGGCAAATCATTAATCAAAAATTTACTACGTTGTGGTGAGGATACAGTCCGGAAATTTCTTCACACCGTCAGCAAAGTTCAGTTTCTCATGTGAATTTGGTGGTTTTGGAATTCTTCGGATTTTAATCCTATCTTCGGAATATTATTTTAGAATGGTCGCAACTGCGTCGTGTATATTCGTTCCTCTGTATGTGTCATTTCCGTACGGAAGTAACATTCAGCTTGTTAGCTTGTTCCTAATTATCCTGGTAACTGTTCAGCGATCGCCGGTTTAATCTTCCGGTCAGCAGGCAGATTTCAATATTTTGTATTATGGAGATCCAGTAGCATCAATTACCCGTTGTTTTTGACTGGCTCCCACTAGTACGGGAAGTGCAGAAGAGGGCTGTGGGAGTTGTAACGATACACTGTTTTGCGTTGCGTCAGCCGAACTCATTCACCAGTTTCATAAGTTGCTGGTGGATAGCAAGTATGCGGAATATTGCCTCTATAGTTTGATTAAACCTACCACCCGGACATGTCCTCGAGAAAGATTCGTTTATTTTTTTTTTCAACGTTGGAATGCCTATAAACAACTTTGAACGTAACTGTTGATGAGTCGCTTGAAAACTTGCGCAGAAATTGATGTGCATTACGCACAGTAAACTTCTTAACTTTAATAGGTTTCAAATATGGGAAAACCGTTTTGCAAGTTTGTTGCAGGATTTATTTAGCGAAAAAATTGCTAAAGTTCGGAAATATTATGCAAATAATTGTTTGTTGTGCAATTTGCAGTTGAATTCATTTCGGCCTTCTATTGTTGCTGAAACGAGGAAATAATTGAGCTGTCGAATTTCCCGAAGAAATTATGCGAAATGTTGAATTTCGATGTAAATATTCTGTTATTAAAGCAAGAGGAAATGTTCGGCTCATGCAATGAGATAGAAACCTTTGCTTTTTTACATATCACGTTGAAAATTTTTGAGTTTTTTCGATGAGGTTCGCTGAAATATTCATTCGAAGAGTTAATAGTATTTTTCAAGTACAGTGCAAAGAAATGTCCATCGTCGAATGGTGCCCTCTCCAGAATGCTACTTCGTTCGCTGCGCTTTTGTATTTTTGTGCACTCGATCGGTACGTTGACTTTTAGAATGCGTGTAGTCGCAGTTATTCGTCTACTGGCGTTATTCTTTTGCTCGACATTCTTACGAATTTCAGCTTTTCGAAATGTTGCGGTGAAGGTTAGAGTTCGTTTTTTCAATTTTATTGCTCATATATATATTTGTCAAATAAATAAATCTTTTTCTGCGGTGAAAAGTTGCCTTTTTACGCAATATCCTCAAAATGATATATAAATGCATTGTTGTTTGCGTCGTAAATTTTGCTCAGTCATATTCTCATCTATTCTGCGATGCTGTCCACACATCATGCCACTCCATCTCATCTAGATATCGTTCACATTTTCTCACGATGAGACGTAAGATGTCGATACATCGAATAAACGTTCATCTTCATCTTGAATTCGATGTTCATCTGTAGCGATGTCAATATATCCTGGAGATGTGACTTTAAACGTTGGGATAATATGAGAGCGATTTTTCATCGCTGAAAAATTCATTTGACGTTATCAAAGAGTAGTAACTGTTGGTTGTTACCGTTTCAATACGTCAAATATTTGAGATGATCTTATGGTTACCGTAGTTTTATGGTAGTGATTACGTGATGCAGTTTAGACTTATGTACTTCATGAAGAAAACGACAATAAGACTATTGTAACGAGAGCAGTTGTGACAGTTGGTACGAATGAACCGCCATCGGTATTCGCAAAGGACACTTTTGGATTCGAGAACGATTTTTCGGTCACCTATTCCGGTGATGTCGTGCTTCATTGCAGAGAGGTCCCATCACGTCACAACGAGGTCATATCCGATTCCACGTTGTAAATATCTAAAAATCCACGTCCATATTCAAAGGCATTTGTTTTGTAAAAATGTATGCCAGTGTATGAAGCACGTTCTCCTCTACGTTTTTGTTAATAAATGCCTTTTCCATGATTTTATGTATGCCGTCCATCAGATAACATTCAGAGCTTCATCAGCTGTTAGTCTCTATTCTCATTCGCTTCCTCTATGCCCTTGATTCGAGTTCATCATGAACTGTACAGAAAGATGTTCTCCACCCTTTTTATATACGTCAATCCCGGATCTCATTGAGATACATTTTTTGCATCTTAAAATGTTACAATGATTTGTTGCGATGCTTCGAAGAAGATTTCTAAACTCAATTCAGTGAACATGAAAGGCTCATATTGTTTTCATTAAAAGAACGAAAAAGAGATGTTATTAAAGGTTTTGTTGGGTGATGTGCGACATACTGTTGACGATTCGACGAACGTCAACCATGAGTACGCAAAAATTCTGGTCGATTGTGCTGCGACTCCTTCAACGAATCGCAAACGTATTCTTTCCTTTTTTTAATCTAATCCTTAACTACGCTCCAATGGCGGTAACCTCGCATATAGCCAAATTTATGCGACCCTTATTTCTATTTTTCATTTCTTTATGTCACACATCACTATGCACTAGCCACTCTGGCCAATTTCTGCTTCTTGCCAGGTCGACCTATTGCCCACATTCCTTAATGGTATGGGCTCCAAGCTGTTTGTTTAATACTTCATAACGCTTATTGAAGGAAGGCGACTACGGCGTTCTACCTCATTTGTTGGGGGCGAAGACTGGTGTAATGTGTCGAACGCTCAGGTCAATCCGATGGGACATGGCGCGGTCAGTGAGGAGGTTTGCTGTAGGCAGCACCAATTCTGTCCCATATTTATACCGAGTGGTGTCAAGAAATATGACCTTTTCAACCATCAGCCGTATACGATAAGCCATTGTCAATGCGATCTGAGGTTAGTGAGAGCCGGCATATTTCATCCTGAAATAAGATGCTCAATCCATTAAGTGAAAGGAAATTGCGCCTTGCTTTTCTGCAATCGAACTTAGCACTTCACCGCTATTTCTGCACATATTCTTTCCTGATCGCTCGAATTTATAAAATTCCTTTAGCAAAAATACTCTCACAATATGTAATATCGATAGCAATTTGCACTGTTTGCAATGTTCCGTAAATGCATATTATTAAAATGCAAAAAAATCCTATCACCAAATTAATAACCCCCTAATAAATGCTCCACATTANAAAAAATCCTATCACCAAATTAATAAGCCCCTAATAAATGCTCCACATTCACTTCTTTCACCAAATGACCATATGTTGACCACGTGTGCGTGCCCATGCCGTCTCAACAATTCGTTAGAACAAAGTGCTGTTAGTGATTTCTTTGACAATCCTTCATCCTTGTCATATGCTTTCGAAAATTTGCATTGCAGAACTGCATTAGGGTGATGCTATTCTGTGTGGGTGTCTGTCCGTCTGTTCCACAGATTGGATTTGGGAAGCACCGAACGTACGGTCACAAAATTTGGCAAGTGCAATATACGGCACAGGTTGCTGACCGCACCATATTTCATGTCGATCCACATACTTTCGAAGAATTTGTCGGCACTTATAGGCGATAAACAAAAATTGCATGCATTTTGCACTGGTGGGACTACGAAGATTGTAGAGGACGTTTACGATCGGTTGGGTTTAATTAGAGTGCAAAGGTTTTATTTCGTGCGTTCATTATTTGTTGGTCATTAACGAAAGTGATCTGAGAAGAGCAAAAAAAGTCTTGTGTTGTGACAGCTGCTCTAGCGCTCTTTTTCACTTGCTTGAGTAGTTGAAACATTTCTTATCTATCCGTTTCGCATTTTTAAAAGCTTTTGAAACGTTCACCTGTTGTACAGATATGCTGTGAACAAATTTGCAGGTTTGAGTCGTGCTTAAAGAAGATAAACACTTCGGTGGCCGACTTCATCGGAACGTTATATTTTAATACTCTTGCAAGGTTTGATTAATCTTTAATAGAGCACTCAATATGAACGGCTACTCCCTTCTGCAAATCTGCATTTGCAAAACGTCCGCTGCATGTGTGTGCACGTGTATCCGCCGATCCTTCTGACGGTTTCATTTGGCAATCCGACCAAATGTGTGATCGCGAAAGAGAAGAAAAGTTTCATGGAGCTTCTCAAAAGGTTTTTGCTAAAGTGATAAGCGATGAATAATTAATAATCGCAACTGATGCAAATATTCACTACTGGTGATGAATTGGAGGCGCTAAGAACACAGTCAGTAAGCGCAAGAAAGGCCATAGCTAACAAGAGACATCTGCGTCACTTTCCTACAACCAGTGACACTGTGGTTATATCAGTGCTCTAAGAGAACTGAAGGAGACCGTAGATGTGTCGGCAAATCAGCCGATCAACTGAAGTGATGGAGAACCGAGTTTCGAGATTCAGGAGTAGATAGGCTATGTGCTCGTCAAGGGAGCTAGTTCGGTGCAACCGATTACAAAAGTACGCAGTCATTGGCGGGCTTCAGCTCTTTCCAGTCATGCATCTGCGTCGTTAATGACCATGCTGAGGTTGCCGTCACCGAAATCAGAATATTGCTAGGAGCCGAGGTATCGAAAACAGATCCCGGTGTGCTTGTTTTAAGCTGTAAGCACTCACCTCTTGACTGTAAATAAACAACCAAGCTTGAAAGTCTGACAAAGACGGTCTGTCACGCCTGCAGAGAAAGTTCTTTCGTTTTTCAAGCAAAGATGAGGAAATGGTGGCGAAGAGAGCTGTCGAAATTAGTGGAACAAAGGTTGGAGGCAAATCTCACCTGACTGTGCGTTAAGAAGAAGCTGCGGGAGGACGATCAAGCCTAATGGAAGGAAAGAGTCAGAAAGTTGAAAGGAGTTGGCAGTTCCGGAAGTACATGGAGGTTGAAAACTCTCGCGAAAGTGTAGCAGAAGGGTCTAGCCAACTTCAGAATGTCTTGCATGTGAAGACTGAGGAATTTCCCATCGAATAAGGCCATCCAGCACTGATGATTGCACGAATACCTCGACTAGCTTTTGAAGAGACTATCGCCTGCCTTGCTACCATTCCAAAAAGCACGAGGGTTGATAAAGTGAACAGCGATGACGAAGTTTTCTCAAGAATTTTGAAACATCTATATATACGTCCGAAGTAAACGAGAAATTGTACGGCGAAGTTCAGCAATTATGAGGAAAAGAGAAAATCCGGAAACATATGGAAAATGCTGTTTTGATTCTTTCAGAGAGTTCTGCATTAACGATCGATGCTTTAGCAATATGCTTTTTTATATGAGCGGTTGCATCATCTAAAATATTAGCGCATTATTGCACTCGTTTTATCGTTGAGAAATAACTGAACAGTCTGGTTGATTGGGTAAACAGAGTTGTAATGCAGCATATATCATAGCAGTTGTTTTGAGGTGACTCTTTACTCGTTTATTATGAGATAAGTGAACAGTTTATCAATCGTTGGTAATGTTTTTATTCAGAAATCCGCAACTTTGTTTTGTCTTAGTGGACAGATGCCACAACATTTATTTGTCCATAGCATATTAAAATTTGTGGTGTATCTAGCATCCATGATTGATAGTGCTTAGTTAAATTGATTCACATAACTTTGAGGATTGCTTATCGATTGTCGTGGGTTGATATTCAGACAGTCTATCTCAACTTATTTACACACACATTAGAGAGTCTGTGCGGAAGTGGGCTGCAACGGGTTCAAACCCAATTAACTGATAATGCTTTCGCCTTTTATGGTGTTAATAATAAGATAGGTAACCTGCGTCTCTTGCAGGCAGTGTTTCGAACTGCATCGTGATTCCGTTTGCGCGCAGTGGAAGCAAGATGGAGTGTGCAGGGAATATCGTACTTTGTTGCGAGCAACCTTCAAGCATCTCCCTTACTATTGATACATCCGACGATGAATTTCTCATTGCTGCTCTTCGAATATATTTTCAGACATTATTCGCCTCAGATTGCTCATTTATCTCATCAACGTGTTGCTTTATTTAATATTTCCTGTATATTATCATTAAATGCTTGTTAAGTACTTAATAACGAGCCACATGTCTTTGAAAGGCACGAGAACAATTCTCCTCTTATTTATACCGAAGCAACGACAAACAATCGATGAGTGAATTTCACACACTCCATTAATAGCTTCTACTTGGACGACCAGCATATGCATCGAAGAAAGGGCTTCAAGTAAGAATGCCAAAAACGTCACCGAAATTTACATATTTCATTCTTTCTGCTCATTCCAATTTCCCCTTACAACCGCACCTTCGATTAGTGTAGTCGTGGAGCTTCATTGAGCTCGGTCAGCAGTTTAATCTACTCGTCTCGAAGACATGGGTCTGAGACAATCATCGTACGTCCCGGGCTGTATGCCGTCATCGGAGGATCGTAAAGCGGCAACTCTGGATATGTTATTCAGGTGCGATGTTGCATATACTCATTTATAACTTTTTATGAATATAAGACATTGTTTCATTTAGAGATTATTACACACTCCGATATTATAAACGATTCGGTTAATTGGTGAGAAGATTATTTGTATTACTGCGGGAAGGGCAGTGGAATATGGTGAGTGACGCTTGGTTTCACGATCTCGCCGCAACCGAGATAAAATTCTTCCCAAGAGATATAAATTTCTCACGTCTGTGAATATAGCCGCAAGATTCGATCAACTTCATAAAAGTGTTCATGAAGATTACTTTTTCTAAGCATTGGATCATGCCCTCATTGTCGTTCTTTGGGATGCATCCGAAATCGTTTAGGATACACTATCGCTTACTTTCCAAATATATGCTCCTTCATGGTCACTGAAAATGTGCAGCTGATTGAAAACGCTCAAAAACACATAATACAGTATCACATTTGAAAAACGTATGAGTCAAGCAGGAATGTCCTCTAGAAATTCTTTGAAATATTTATGTAAAGCGAGCGTCTCGCAGACATCAAGCCCAATGAACTGCTTTCGTTTGCCCATATTCGCTTGCTCGAAGTTACCAACGAATGTGTTTTACGGGTTTCGTCCCTTTCACATTTTCCATAAACCGAATGGAGTTTTCAATTCGCTCGACGGAACGGTTGTTCGTATCTCGAACGAATTACCGCTATCTATTGTTCAAGCAAAAATATTTTCGTATTCATTTGCTGTCTGCGTCAATCAAATCTTAATAAAGCCATGACTTGGGTTACTGCTAGTCAGCTTCACCTGTTTTATATGTATGATAAATTTTACTGCATGGGCCTTATATTTTTTTTTATTGCTAAGATACTAAAGAAATAACGGTGGCATCGACCGTATAAGCTTTCGCAAGAGCGCATCATGAGACGACTCCGGCGGTCCATATGTGTATAAGCATTTGGTTCATCTAGTGCTTTATGCCACCACTGGATATTACTGCGAATAAAAAACGTGGGGATTGCGGTGATCTTCCGAACAATGCCCATCCAGCTGTTTCTCGATAGGCTTCGAGATTTGTGGCAAATTTGCATAACTAGGAAGGATTAATGCGCCAGTTGTTTTTGAGCGGAAAAATTATCATAAGATTAGTCAGGGCAACTTTCATGAGTGCTATAGCAATTTTTCTCGTATAATGGCTTTGATGATATAATAGCATAACCTAAACAGTTTGATGTTGGTAGCCATCGAATATGCGACAAGGCTAGTCGCTCACTAAACATTTCAAATAAACAGCTAAACGAGGAATGCTTTTTGGGAATATGGCATGAGTGCATTACTTTTGAAGCACTATTGCGTCTAGTCGATGAACGCACAAAGGCAAATAATAAGCAGTAATAATCGAATCAGCCAAAAAGTTTCCTCTCCTTTACGATCCCTCTTTCATTAGAAACGAGCAAAATGTGTATGCAATCAAAATTATCAGTTTGCATCTGCGAAGAAATCGTCTGCATTTGAAAAGCGCAACGCGAAATGCCTTATATTATACCGTTCGCAGAAGTATCGATCTGCACGAGAGGATATATGTGGATCGATTGCGGAAAGCGATATCGTTTCAAAGCGTTTCTCTGGAGAAGGCATATCGAAAGGACCTCATTCAAACGATGTACTGGATCAAAGAGGTTCTCTTATACACTTGTTTAATTAGTCTGGCAGTAGTATTACCACAATAATGCTCTTAATGCTCTGTTTATAAGAGTCACAAAAATAAAGAGCAATCATGAAAGCAGATGCGTAGAATGTGTTTGCAGCGGGCATCGCTGAAAACGAGCCACCTTGTTTAATTCATTTCTGTTCAGATGCCTATAGGAAAAGAAAAATTCATACTATCAGAAGTCGTCTCAATTAGAGGTTTCGAAACTGTGCGATTCCGTGAAATACTACTGTCAAATATCGACGATTTTATGGAATAATTGCTTTGTCAGTCTTATATTTTTGTTCTGTGGCCTTAGTGAAAACATTTGCCCACAGACGGTCACGAATCCTTGCTGTTCTCGCTTGCCGGGCGATTGCTTTTCCACCGAGCGACAGCAGACGTTCCCACTGGCCATCATTTCCTGTTTTTTCCGGACCTGGACTTATAAGGCTTCAACATGCCCACGGCTCTTTCTCAACCCTTTTCAAGTTTGTACCATTTACGCATGTGGGCATATTTTTTAATTATATATGAAGACAGTGAACAAAATGAATGACAGCGATGAAGAAAAAAATAGTTGCTATCTTCGAACGCACAATTTAGAATGTTGACTTTCAGCAGATGGGAAGTGTGGGAATCACTTGTGAGGCCGTAGCAACTGGGATGCAAGAAGTGCTCAACAGTGAAAGAATTGATATGCCACCGGTGATTCTTGGTCAGTTAGGAACGTCGCCGAATAAGAAGACATTACTCGTATACGGGTATGTGGATGTAGAACCAGCCGACAAGAAAGACGGTTGGAAAACAGAGCCATTCAAACTCGCTGAAAAGGTGCTTTCCCATCGGAAATATCACACCTCTATATGATAGTTGTTTAATTTAGCTACACGTGGCAGAGATCAAATATATTTCTTTAATTTGTCGTTACTCCATTAAATATGTGTGAGTCACATCTCTGAGAAACGTGAGTCAGCAGCAAACTTTTGCAACATGGAAAATTCACTTTTCTAAACTCGAAATTTTCAATATTTCTTCACAGATTCTCCTCCATTCCCAGAGCATCCTAAACAGCTTCTGAAGGTGTTTGCAAACAAGATGGATATTATTTTATTGTTTGAAGGATGGTCAGTTATATGGAAGAGGTGTGGCAGATAATAAAGCGGCTGTGATGCTGTGGATCAGCGCAATCGAAATGCTGCAAAAGCACAACGTCGACATTCCACTCAACATTAAGGCACGTCTGCATTGCTGTCATCGCTTTATGGCACAATTTTTGATGTGCTCTAAATGGATAATATAGTAATAGTGCTATAGCATTGGCATTACTTTTTAGTTTTTCAGTAGAGACTATCGAAGTAGTTATTGCGTGCATTACGAAACCACTAATTTGCATGTAGAACGAAAAAGAAGAACGATGAGGAGTCTTTTCTTTCATTATTTCAATCATACAACTCACAACTTGCAGCTCTGAAACTGAAATTACCCCACATCCACCTAGAACAAATCAGTTCAAATTTTAAAGACCAATGGCACACAAAATAGTACCTCGTTTTTGAGAAAGGCAGAGTGATCTGCTGATCTTCAAAAGCGAATGCTGCTGATAAAGCGAAAAATCTTTTGAGAGCGATCAGAAACCTGGTGGTTTTGGCAGGTGACTGAACGAATTACAAGTAATATTTCCTTCTGAAATAATTTATTAGTCCGATGCAACAATGCTGTATCGGCATGCGGATTTGGAGCGATGAAGAGAGAAAAAGGAACACAGGAGAACTGTGGACATTCAGCATAAAATATGGAGACTCGTCAGGTGTGCGGATTAGATTCCCCAGTCAGTTGCGCCGTTGCGCTTGCTATTATTTCCACTCTGCCAGTCACAGTACAATGCCGTCATTCCGTCCTTGCTTCCATCCGCATTGTCAATTCCCTCATTTCGTCGTCATCTTCCAAATTTCCAGAACTTCTAAGTAGTCGTTTTCTCCACCATCGTCGAAGTTCAAAGAATTCAAAAGAAACTTTTTTATTAGAAAAGTGTCTAGCATAATGGAATTTCAGTTTTGCATCGAAGGGATGGCACACTGCGGATCGTTAGGTGCGGAATGGGTGCTGCGTAAGCGGAGTGAGCTCTGGCTTCAGGATGTTGATTACGTATGTATCACGGATGGACAATGGCTTGGAAATCGGAAACCTTGCTTGTCATACGGTGCTAGGTTGGCGGCTTGCAATTATGATGGCCTCGTTGTTATTTTAAAAAGCACTTGCTGCGTATCAGTTACAATCCTTACAAAATATTTTCTTGCTTGCTCACAGAATAAAAGAATATATCGAAAGAGTAGTGATCACTATCCCTGTTTGGCAGCACATTCTCAATATTAAATTGCTTCGTTTTGTTCCCACAAAACTTTTCTGCTTTACCTCGAAATTAAGATGCATTCCGCGCATATTTTCAGATGAATTCTGTTTCTCTGACATCGGAGTTGACATCCTTTTGCGGCGGAACTGTTTTCATATAGTGTAACTTTAATTTCATGTTAAGGATTTTAGAGGAGTTTGTCGGTTCCGTATCGAAGTGACGACAGAAGGACGAGACCTTCATTCGGGCGCTTATGGCGGAGCTGTGTGAGTTTTGTTGCTGTAGTTTATGTACAAGAGCACCATTAAATGCGCTGTCACAATCTCGAAGCGGTGCAGAGGAAGATGATGGAAGATAAGGGGAGGATGATGCTTGGATTTTAATAAATGGGGATTGCAGTGAGAGTCGACGATCGCAGGTTTCAACGCAATAAATCAATTCCAGTAAAAAGAATTTGATCGCAGTACAACAAATTCCTTTTATGTTTTCTCGAATGCAGGATATCTACCCACTCCTCCCACCGTCCTGTTTCCTACCTCAAAGTGTTTGCGGTTAAATACATACGATGCAAAATTTTGAGCTATTTTGACATATAAAGAAATTTTGAAAAACAATCTAACTGTCGGCAGTTGAAGTGTTCCCCAATTGGACTCTGGCAACTCTGTCAAGTTGTCCAACTCTTCTTCGACCACCTCATATCTATAAAGATTGAGAAAAGCTCGAATGTAACTAGCTTCGAAACAACCACAATGCAATTGTCTTTCACGCTTCTCTTATAAGTTTTTATATCTCCGTGGCTTTATTATTTGCTGTCAACAATAAAGCAATAAAAGTAAATCGCAAATCTAAGGTTTTTCCGTTGCAAAAGTTTGCTTGAAGGTATGAACCAGTGGCTGATCTTTGTTGGATTCTCGACCACCTGACGGACGTTACCGGCAAGATCACTATCCCCGGTATTGAAAAGCTCATTGCAGCACCTAACGAGCAGGAACAAGAGTTGTTCGAATCGATCGACTTTGACATTGTTTGTACCAATCTATATTTTCATTGAAGGCCAATTACGAGTTGTTTAACGGCAACAAAATGTCGCAAGGATTGTCCCCAAAAATTCCGTCTATT
The DNA here is from genome assembly GCA_022844705.1 of Toxascaris leonina. Taxonomy (NCBI): domain Eukaryota; kingdom Metazoa; phylum Nematoda; class Chromadorea; order Rhabditida; family Ascarididae; genus Toxascaris; species Toxascaris leonina. The sequence continues at coordinate 21,344 of JAARMF010000172.1, read as the reverse complement.
TGTTTCTCTCTCATTTCGAGCTTTCCGTCGATCGCTTTCATCTTCAACCCATTGAAGGTTAAGAGTGATTTTAACGAATGTTGTAAATTTCAATTTGCTACGTAGGAAACAAGGCCAGTAGATGGTGCTGATATCATCTATCTTAAAATCGTTGAGCATCTCGTCATTGGGTTGATTACAGCTCCAAAGTGATTTATGTTGTAATATGGTTAACTGCCCATATGAAACATTGGAAATCAGAGGAAAAAGTCAAAGAAGGATGGCGACTTTACCATATTAGGATAATATTCACAAAATATTTTTGGATATAAAATCCTTGGTGTTGATTTTTTTTTTGTTTGTTGCCATATAAGGATTTTATTAAGGAAGAATATCGGAAGAATATTGGTGCCTCGGAGTTGACTGGAGCCTCGAAGGTACAGCTGCTAACGCGAATCTGGCGGTGCCCTTCACTTAGCATACACGGTAATGCATATGAGGTCCAGCGGTACGATCGCACATATTAGTAGACGAATCTAATAAAAGGCTTTCATCGTTGCATTTTTGATTTCACCTCTGACCTTAATAAGCTAATTAAAAGAACCCGCACTTCCACTTTTTTCATCGCAGTATATGAACTTGGAATATCATTCCTAAGCTTCATAGATAAGAATGAGAAAAGTGAGAGAAATGTAGAGCATTGAGCGCCCTGTCCGTAGTACTAAATCCTCTGTCTTAAGGAGCAAGAAATGTCCCTATTGTGACTGCATCGAAAGCCTTTCAGCTAACTTGATATTCTGCACTATGGCATAACTTTGTGCTTAAGTCAATGGAATTCCCTGTTAATTCTTGTTTTGGAAAGGATTAGAGGGGGGTGTGGAGCGAGAGGGATGGGAAGAAAATACTGAAGCCGTCGTTATAAAAAAGCATTTTTTGGACAATGAATCAAATCGACTGCTGTGGATCGTGTAAGAATTTCGCTTAAAAAATTCGTTACATCACTGGAAGCATTCGGTGCACATCTGCTTAGAAATATTCACATTATTTGACCTCTTCAACAAAGTGCCATTCGCTCTATCATCGGGAATAATTACAGTCTTAAACCTTGTACTACTTTCATAGAGACTTTTCTCTGCAAAATAAGTACCATGAGGTTTTCATCCATTTCGGTTAGTTAAATCCACGTGATTTAAGAACCCTTTTGAACTGCTCATTCTCTAGTTGCGTATTTGACGTATTTTTTAATATTTCGATCAAGTTTCAGAATTTGAATGAATTCAGGCATGGAAAAAGGTTTTAAGCGTATGAGCTTCGAACCAATTATTCCATCAAAAGCAGCTGCAAATCTCAGCATTCACATTGTTCCAAATATGATCCCCGATCGTGTGAACAATCTCGTTATGAATTATTTGAACGTTTTTTGGCCGAAAAGACGTTCACCCAATTCGATCAAGTGAGTTTTCAAATATCGTTCTCTGCTGCAGCGAAATAAAATGTTCAAATTTCGCAAAGTTCCGAAAACGATTTTCTGTAAGCGCGTCATCCATTGCACTGCCGCAGTATTCTTTGAACGGTGTCATAGAAATCGAGCATCAATCGTGTTACGTTGTAGAATACTCTTTGCAGCGATAATGGAGGAATCTGTTATTGTAACATAGTAATAGAACGCGCATAACAGTGACATAACGTAATACAGTATAGAAACAATTTGAATGGCAGCATTCCTAGACGAGGGTACGTTGTTGTGTTATTGGGTTTTTAGTTTGCCGTCCTATTAGCCATTGTCAAAAGTGACCCTTTGGAATGAAGTGTGACTCTGACCACTTTGGCATCGTCAAAAGCGAAACTGCCGTCCTAAATCACAAATCATCGAATGGATGAAGGGGCCACGTTCTTGCCGACCGCTATGCTGGAGTGGCTCGTCCATGTTGTTTGAGTTATGCTTAGTTGCATCAGTTGTTTTTGAGTCTCGATAATTTGCATTCCTAGGATGTCGTTGGGCGGCTGCTGAGCGGTCGGTTTCATACCGCTCAGCTCGATGCGGTGGAAGGGTCGCGAAGGACCGTCAGATATGACGGTCGCCTGCGAATATGCAGAATAAGCA
>JAARMF010000172.1:0-16636 GCA_022844705.1 Toxascaris leonina | reverse complement strand
ATATATATATAAGTGGCCTGCTCGCCTGGCCAGCGGGGTGGCGTCACTTATTGGCTACAACAATGCAAAACCACGGGCCTCAGTATCCTAATGGAAGCGCATTGTGATCGGCAGCGTCATCGACGTTCGACAGTCCGGTCAATCAAGTGATCAAGTGATCAAGGATGGTTTAGCTTCGTCGAAAGCGTGTGGCGAGATAGTTTGCTCGTTTTCTTCCTCGACAGTAAAATAAGGAGCTGGTGCCGAGGAGGAAACTATGAAACGCAAATGCCCGTGGCGGCAAAGTCGATCGCAGCGTAAATGACTGTGCGCACTTTGCACATAGTTATTGTAATACCGGTCAATTTTTCCTCATAAGAGGTGAAGTCATTTCAGTATCAAACACGACCGCCGTCTCACACAGCCTTACGATAGGATCTAAGTTGAAAATGAGCAAGAGCCCCACAATACGTTGGTATCGAAACTTTGAAAACAAAGGAGCGAGTGGGGGGGGGGGGGTGGGCGAAATATGAATAGGAATCATGCTCCGTGCGTGCGAAAAACAAGACAAGTGTCTTAAATGTGAATAGGAGACAATAGAGGCAAAAACGAAAATTGTATTGCTTACAAAGGGGTGAAAAGCGCCACACATGCGCCATATGCAGTGCCCACTTTAATTTGTGCTTGCGAATCACTACTTACAATATGAGTGTGTTTTAAGGATATATCCACAGCACTGTATATATCCATGGATCACCTCATACAATCACCCCCATTTTGAAGCCGCAAATCGTGCAATACGTCTTGGTAAGTCATCTTGTTGCAGCTTCATTGCAGTCTGACAAATGTGCAGGAATAAACATTGATTAGAATATCAGCTGATAAGGGCTTAGGTGTGGATATGAAGTATGGAACAGCAATTTCCCCATCATGGTGCGAACAGCCTTCGGTAAGTTAACGAAACTTCCTTGACAGCCTGGAAAACATGCCATGTACCTCTGTCAGTTCCTATGTGACCTGCAGCCTCACTGCCATCACGAGGTGCATCATAAAAGTAGTGAGCAAATCTGATGTGCTACTGCAGCTGCCATAAGCGCCACTGGTAAGCCCTACCAGAACATTTATGGCGAACATTTTAAGACGGCTTCTTACGGTGCCGCTTTTAAATCATTATTGTTCTTTTTACGATACGCTTTCTTCCTCTCAGAGAAGCCATCGGGAGCAATCACGAAGACGGTTGGGACGCTCGTCTTCCGTTTCAAGAAAGCTGGATGACACTCGCTGGAGCATCCGCCGAATCTCAAGCCGTTCCGAGGCTACTGCGAGTAACTCTGAGGTTTCCGTTCCGCCGCCACATCATGCATCCAAAAGATCGCCAAGAAAATAATTGAAAGAAATCATCACCCCCGCATTCCCACGATTGTTAAAAACTTCGACGTCCATTTCACATTACTCCGTTGAAACGTTCACAAATAACTCAAGGCCTTCTCCTGCAAAATATGTGCGTGATGCGGATGGTTGGACATCTGCGAGAGGGAAAGGCTAAAAACAAGTCGTGGATTACATCAGAGGGCCGCTGATAGACAGCATGTCACTGTGGTATCCTCGGGTGAGAAGCTCTTCGCCATGGTAGTGGTCCAAAACGCCAGGATTGACGCAATCTCTCCGGAAGGAGTAGATGGAAAAGGATGAATTTCAAGCCTCGTCCCCACTTCATATGGAAATTCTGATCGAAGCGTTGATCGCTGGTAGTGCGGGTGATGAGTTGCTTGAATTGTTCTCATAGCAGAATAGATAGCTGCTATAGAAAGAAGAGAAACATGCTGGAGGGACGTCCTCTTTACGAGATGCGAGGTAGTAACCAGCATTGAAGCATTAGACCGAAAAAATATTTCGGATCGTCTGATCAAGCAAGCATTCCCTTCACAACATCTGTGCGACGAATTCTTATGTTTTATTTGCTTCAGCTGCCTATCTAGAATTAAAGATCTTTTTGATTGTTAGGGGAGCCTAAGGAGAGCCTACTCTAAGCAAGAGCTTCTTGAGGATCAGAGACTGAGTCAGAAAATCCGTCTCCTCCACGTTCCTTCATCGCGTTCAACGCTTATCATCTGATAAGCGACTGCATTGGCGAATTAAAGACGATAGTGCTGGCGCCGCAACGATATAATGAGTTTTCAAAACAATAAAAGTTGAACCGGATATTTCAAAAAGTGATATTTCGCTGCAACACCGGAAATGAGAAGCGCTTATGCAACTATTTAAAATGCGAAATATTTCATCTTCAAGCTCGTAATGAAATAAATCACTCCACTAACACTTCCGTAAATTTTACGCTCGAAAGCAACATCAACATTCCCCCTAGAATGTTTCTTTCTGCCTTTCTACAAGTGTTACTCCGAATGTTCAAGCACTGCCACACTTATAGATGCCTTGCTGAAATGGCTATACAGTTCCCTGCTTTGGATCTCGCAAGCTTTAGGAGTAAGTAGCTGTTCTATATGCAGCTTCAAGCAGTTATACCATGGAGTTCCTTGACGTCTCGCCTTAGGCCTGCTTCTGTGCTCACTTTATAAAGGATCTGTTTGGACGCCTTCTTTCGAATTCACAGTGCTTTTGCTTTGCGAATGTTGTCAGATTCTTCGCCCTACTCAACAGTCTTCAGGTTGATGACTCTCAATGTGAATGTCTTTTGCATCCAGTCCTAAGTAAAGTAGTTCACCATAGCAGTAGTTTCAACTTGTCAATACCTCATTGCCTACCTTCCATCAAAGGGCTGCGCTTTGCGATGCTTATTATTGTCGATTTTTGTGAGTGTCATCTGCATTGGGGAAGAGGCTAATGCGAAAGCTTGTTTAATTTGCGAGCACTTTTCTCAAAAATCTATTTCCTTTGTAAAATTGCTCACCGTTAACGTGAAGCTTCTTCCAGAATATATCACAAATGTGTGAGTGCTGTCTGCCCCCAGTGACGATTTGCGCTGAATAAATTTTTTCTGAAAACGTTGGAATACTTGAATAATCAGCCATTCATTACAGCGATGCTTCACAACACTTTCTTATCCGTTCATATAGATGCAATAGCTAATGAATATTTCGGATTTACCTTTATGATTTACCATTTGTTGCAAATTCATTTCCATTATTAGTTGTGATTCTTAATGAGTCCATTGTCTCCTCTGCTATTACTTCAAGTGGTCGTTTGTTGGAAGGTAAGTTTCTTTTGACTGTATATTTGTCACATTTCATGCGAAGAGATATTCACTGTCCTGTACTGGCCGTCTAGCCACTGTTGTGGTTTGGGCCAGGAGAGGCGCTGCACGTAAGAGTGGCCCCGTCTTTATCGAACTTAGCGTCTGTAAATTCAGCAGCCACTACACCTTGGAGATGGTTGTGAGAATCTCTGTCCTCCGTTCCCAGAGGCGATTCAAGAATGGCCCTTAAGCGGTTCATTAGGATTCAGAGTCCTTTTGATATGCAGGTTGACTTCGCTGTAATGCGTGGCCAGTTGCCCGACCTTATCCTGTAGAAGCATTAATAACCTTCGTACTCTCCAGATCTGTTTAGTCGGATTTCTTCGTTTGATCGTTCCCCAACAAATATCCTGCAAGAAGCATGACCTCAGCCTACATTCTCTCAAGACTTGCTTCAGCCAGACATTAATAGAAGCTGACATCAATTCCATACCATATCGCCATTGCCACCAAGGAAGGTCACACTGAGTATTGTTCCACTAACCTCGTACCACATTCTAATTTAAAGAGTCTCGCAGAATTAATTTCTGTTTGAAATTCCCAAAGAATATCATGCAGCCTCATCTATGCAACTACACTTTGGACACACACATTGTAGATCCTCAGTAGATGCAACTGCGATGCGACCTTTGGTGGAAGTGCAGGGGCCTTAAGGACCTTAATTACAATGTGTTTAAGCGGGTTCAAACGGAAACCGTCGTGAATCCCGAGGAACAACTGTTATGTTCCATATCCTGTCATAAAATTGCTTTAAAATCGTTGAGCTAATATGGCAGCCGATCTATACAATAAAAGAATGTATCAATGCTCGAAAGTACCAATACAAATGTTCATCTGAATTACCCGCTTATCTACTCTATTTCACGCAAAGCAGTGAATCATTGCTGCTATATAATGTTGCACGAAGTAATTCCTATCCATTATTTTTTCATATCTCTGATGAGAAACAAACTGCATTAAATATACCTCCAAAGTTGCCGTTTCTACGATATTTTACCGGAGGCAGCAAAAATTGGGACAACGTTCCACTAAATATATATATTGAAATGCATCTGACGAGAATCACTTATCAACCGCATATTGGACGTAACGTTAGTGCCCCTATATTCCTATCCTGCCTGCCCCTATACTGAAATGTATTGTTATTTCAGTATTGACGTCTGGAATGTGTACCGTTTCAGGGGATTTCATTGAAATTGCGCAAGTTTGAAACAGTGTTGTCACGAATTTCTTGCAGTTCATGGTGTCGACGCAGACTTGACCCGTCAAAGTCGTGCCATCCCAGCTGCACTTATCCTACAGCAGTTGACAGGTGGAAGTGTGCTTGTGATGCCACTCAATACTCGAGATGATGCACCGGAAAGTGCCAATGAAAAATTGCAACTTCGCAGTTACATTGATGGCTTAAAAACGATTATTGCATATTTGTTCGAGCTCACCTCTATATAGATGCAATGCGATGTTTTTGCTTCGTGTATTATTATTGTTTAATTGTTGTTCATATTTTTGTTCGTTTGCTGTCGTGTTGTTCAGCTGATCAGCTAATTAGCCTTCAAACGTTTTAGAGTGTTTATTGTTGTTTAATCGTTAAATAAATTATTTATTGTTGTTTAATCGTCAAATAAATTATTTATTGTTGTTTAATCGTTAAATAAATTAAAGCTGCTATATACTTTTCCTTTATGAGGACATCCATTGAGAGCAAAGGGGATTTGAAAACATTCGCACGGTATGTTAGTTTTCCAGCTGTAAGCAAATTGCCGTGTCCAAGCTTCAAAACGATTATGAATTAAAAGCATAAAGTGAGGTGCCCTGAGGTGGTGGAATGAAAAATTTGCCATATGCGATGGAGGTCCGAGGCCACCATGTGAGCAGAGAAACATAATATTTTTTTCGGAGGTATAAAGATCTCAGTTTTCTTATATTTTGTAATGACAATGTTGATACATAATATGCGCAAATACTCATAAAGGTATGTCTGAGGAATGAGTTGAAGTCGCTAAATTTGCATCTTTGATTTGAAATTTTCCTCGGGAATGTGCACAATAAAAGTCGTATTTTCTCATCTTTGGTCGCTTTCGCATGACAACTCGCCTTACAGTTTTTGTTTTTATGTCCTGTTGTCCTCGGTGAAAACTGTTTGGGGAAACGTTTCTTTTTCGTGCTTCAGATTACACTGGACTTGTTGAACTCGTCTGCAATAGTAAAATGGTCCTCAAAATGTCTGCGAACATAAATTCATGGCCAAATATCCTCTGTTAAGGCCGTATTTTGCTGAGGAGGAGAATGAGCATATCGGCGAGCCCTTTTTACTTGCGAAGGACCATACCGCTAACATTAAATGCGGCTTCAGTAACCCCTCAGTATATCACTCGCTCTTGCAACAAACACGCCAGACAAGCGCATGTAGTCGGCGAGAAGGTTAGAAGGCGTAAGGGGAGAAGGCAGAGGAGACGAGCGGAGGAGGAGACTGTTGCGGAAATAAAAGTAGCGTGAACTTTGCTCGGCCACAATGTTCTCAATATGGCGCGTGACAAAAATTGCCATTCGAAGGCCGAAAACTTTGTACTTTGGTGTAATCGACGCAATTGAATACTATAATTGGAAACCCAAACGTTAAAGTATTTAGTGCTAATTGTACGACATCCGTTATTTCACTTCCACGTATCACAGATCGCCAACAAATAATGATACACATAATCACATAATCGTACTTTAATTGATTCCACAAATCATCTGCAAAAGAATCGTTGTTATTCGATGTACTATGCAACTGAATCTTCTGTATAAAGTGCACCTTACCTGCTAGCTTTTTAATATTCCTTTAAATGTGCTATAATACTTCATTACTGCTTGTATCGTTATTGGATGAGCTCGAAATTGAAGTCAATCAGATTCAGTGCTGCCAATCAACACCAAGGATTTATCTAAAACGAGACAGATACGAATATACAGCCATTATGGCGTCATCTTAGTGTGCTTTGAATATGCAAATTTGCAACCACGACTACAAGTGCGCAGGGGATTCGCACAATCATTCCCTCTGACAGTATGGCACCCCTGAATTAAGGGACTAATTCAGTCCTTACTCGATCCTTCCCTTAGAGCCGGCACTGTCGTCGGTAGGAAGAGATTTTTTAGGGAAATGAATCTGCCGCCAATCTAGAGACCTTCAGAAAAAACTTGCAATATTGCAAACTGCTCTTGAATTGTGGTTCTCTATCTTAAGAGCGTGCGAGTTTTTTTTTTTTTTTTTTTTTGCTGTTCTATTTTCTCATAAATTCTCCTTTTCCCATCGTTGCACTCAACAGGAATGGGTTTTAGCACATTTCCTGAAATGGTTGATCTGGTAATATCCTCTCCATTTACAGTGTTACCACTTTTCTATGACAATTAAATTGCTTTGATCTCCACTTCACTGCAAATTCCATGTGCTAATACCTTTCTCTTCCTCATTTGTTTCTCGTCGGGTCCACAGAGGATGCGTTCAAATTTCGGCGTGTGCATCGATGTTTTCTCCGTTGATTCATTTATCCTATAAATTAAAGGTGCAGTAACCTCAACATCGGCAGTGAAATTTTGAGGAAGTAGCGTGCCTGTCGCATTTCGTTTGGAGGAAAAAATGAACACATGACGAAGTAATAAGCTTACTTCTTCTAACAGTTTTTCCCTAAACTTTCTATTTTCTTTTTTTCTATCACTATTTCCGAAGCACCATCACTTCCCTTCTCAATGCCTTCTTTGTCACTATTCCTTCTCTATCATTACTATTTTTCCTCACTCCTTGCTTCCCCTACTATCGCTCTTTTTACGATCACATTTGCAGTTGAAAACCTATGGAAAGACATGTTCTTCGGGCAAAAAGTCCTCTTACTGCACTTATTACAAAAATATTCCTCCATTCCAACTCCTTTTCCGTCCACTCCACTCAAAAATCTTTCATGTTTTGTTATTTTTTGTGAAGGAAATGATGATACAGACATTGTTCAACTTTGCTCCGTTTCCAGCTCGTATTGCGATATTTTCAGCAGTGATCTTCATTCCATAAGGGCCATTCAAGTGCTAAAAAAATTCATTTACCTCTTGAGAGTTCCTTGCAAACTTTCATGTGCAAAGCGCAATATGGCGAATTTGTGTTTCTGCTTTTGCACATATTTCTGTCTTATTTGTGTAGCAGCTTCAAACAGGTGGTGGTCAAAGGTAAGCACGAAATCTCTTCCTTTAATCTAAACCGTTGGATGGCTTCTGTTTCAACTGTATCGATCACTAAAACTTCTTTGATCAAAAGCATTGTACATCCGGCTGTGTCGTAACACAAGTTAAAAACGAACGAATGAAATATGAACCAACGTTGCAACTCGTTGGCTCCATCCGTAAGAACTGCAAACGCGCATATTGTGCCAATTTGGCGTGCTTTCTCACTTGTTTGAATCTCCCGTCCACACCTCTTCCCTTCCCTTTTTCTTTCTTCACTTCTCTTTACCCCATATTTTTTTCGCATCCTTTTCAGTATCTTTGTTGCATTATTTTTTATGCATTCCCGGCAAGTTTGCTTTGCAAAATCGCATTGTGCTTGCGTGTCCATGCTTGTGTATGTCTGTCTGTCGCATAGTTTCAACACATGAATCACGAAAGGCAAAATGACGAACTCTGATGGAAATAGTCATATACCATACAAGATTTTCTAGACCGACTCTTCAACTTCCGAAAGACTTGTGGATATTTGAAGGGGCGAAAAAAATCGCATTCTACATCGGCCCGACATTGGTTTTTACCGGTCAGACTGAGGGTGAATAAAATTCCGTAGAAGATTCATAACAGCAGTTAAATCGTGCAAGATCGTATTCCACTGTTTCTTGGTAACCTGCGAAGCTGGTTAGTTAGGTGTGCGATGCACAAAAGCGCATATCGTGCCAATTTCTGTGTCAACGTTATTCTCATTGTTGTGCTATTGTGTTTGCCGCAGGTCTCGCAAAGGAACATTCGTCGTGGAAGTGCTTGCATGGAACATTTCGAAATGTGCCGCAGCTGCACACACAACATCTGCAGGTGAAATATTCTGAAGCGAATCTTATGAAGTGTTACTGTACACTTTAAAGCTCCGCTCATGATTTTTATCTAATAATGTGCTTGTTAAGGCAATCGCGTGCATCTGTTGCCCTAATCAGTATTGAAGGAGTACATGCAAAGCATCGTACACATTACTCATATCCTCGTGCAACCTAAGAAAGATGGTACACCACCTCCAAATCGCCGATTTTTTTTCAGACTTTACGATCTTTTGCTCAGCAGCTAGTATCAACAGCGGGCTGTACCTGTAACAATGGTCACTGTGAGTTAAGCAGCGTGGAATTTCTACTCATGTGGCCTCGAAATTCGAGGTCAGAACTGATGGGTGCATGGCGCCCCAGTCTTCTGAAAAGTTTTGCGACACTTCGAGCCTTGAGTGGTCCAAATTCTCGAGATGTCGGAGTTTCATGATATGCCAGTACGTATTACCTTGTTCACTTTCATAAACTTTTGAAATGTGCATAGTGGCAATGCCAGTATACCATAAAGTAGTAAATTGTTGGCCCTCACTAATATTAATAAAACTTTCACTGAACTCATTACTAACTCCACTACTACCACTTCATTACTAGAACCTTCTACTAGATAATATTCTTGCTATTTTGTCAGCAATAAAAATGAATAACAGTGCTGCCTGCCGTCAACAGCAATCAGTACTGATAAGAGGAATAGGTGATATTGACACTCATAGAAAACAGTAACGTAATCAGTGGCAAATAGTGCTGAATATGTTAAAAATGAGAACGCGCAGATTAATTCGTAACCGGAGCAGCGTTGAGGACAAACCTACTGGTGAATATTACCGGATGTAATAATGAGTAGAGGCAGTATCGGCGATGGCAGTAAGTGTTAATACAAGTGTACCAATAAGTGATAATGACAGCACTCATAATAACAGGTAGATCGACTCCCTGTGCCCATCGCCACGCTGAGTATTATCTGATTCGTACGATGCATCTGCGTAAACTGATAGATGGAAGCAGTGGGAACACGTCTTCGGGTCTCTCGGCAATATGCATTGAAATATAAGGGCAGCATTGCGCTTATTTTATTGCCGCTGTTAATTTGTGAAAATGGTCGGTGATTTGTGCAGAATATAGAAGATACCTTTCCTTTCTTATATAGCTTTCAGTGATTCTATAGTATTTCTTCAGGGGATATCTTCCATTTCATTCCTCAAACAGATTCTCCATACGTTGACAATGATCACTGATGGCGACTACTTTGTGAATCGAATAAAGAAATTATTTTTTATTATGCAACGTTGCATTCAACACTTCAGCAATATAAAATCCTCGTTAAAAATATATTTCGAACATATTCAAATCAAATGGAATTTATTGAAAAAAATGTTTTTTGAGGTGATTTTTTACAAATCGAATAAATTGACTCATTTTAATCAGAAAAAAGTTTTCTCCCGAATGAAGAAAATTTAGAATAAAGGATCTTATCACCATAACGATAGGATTTACCATCAAATATTTATTAATTAGTCACTTCACTCAAAAGGACCAATAAAGTGAACGTTAAATATGTTGAAAAAATGGAGAAATGTGCGAAAACGAGTTTTGAGAGGAAAACATTGTGATGGGATAGTCGATTGCCCTCAAGGTGAGTATTTGAAAGGAGACGGAATTTATTAGGAAAGTTATTTTCCGATATATTTTCGATGAAATAAAATTCTAAAGAATTCATTTATTTATTTCACAAAAAAAAAATTCGTAATTACGATTAACACATTAAACGACTCATTGCAGCAATGTGCCAAAGATGCACAACGGCTAGCATCACACACTACCAAACAATACCCTCAATGAACACCAATGAGCCCTCATATTACCTTTAATTCGCTTCCCGATCGTATCATAATCGCCGAAATGTCGGAACGAACTGTCGATTAGCGCACCTGTGTTCTACATCAGCTGTACATTACTACCGTCATTGAACTATTCGACATGTACTTTGGGGATGAATGTTGGTGCAAAAACGAGTGCACCTATCGATGTGTGCACAGATTTTTTTAATTCTATCAACGTTGCCTCTAATGACTTCTCACTTTGCGTAATTCGAGTGCACAGTCTCCATAAACGTCACATTGTGGTACCCCCTGTCAACATTGTAAAATATTGCAATGGAGCATACCTTTTTGAGTTAGCTGTATCTCTATGTTCTTGCATGGATATGCAATATTTACTACAATAAAGACCATTTGAAGAGCCATGAACAATTATTCGGAGTTTCTCTATCATTTCACGATTACCACCTCCCATTGTCAATCCACTCATAGGAGTGGCTTCAGTCGTGCCGCATTTTTTCTAACTCATCAAAGTATTGCAATATTTGGATTGCAAAAAAAGAAATGGAATCGATGTCCACGATTCGAATGTATGCAACAGGCAATTCTGGGTGTGACGCAACACAGCGCATTGGAGAAGCATATTGCTGCAGCAAGCTCTTCATCTTATTCGCAACGCAAAAATAGTCCTGCTCTTGCTGAGGCTCAAACTGTGAATCAATTTGAAGAGAGTACTATGGCAATTGAAGAGAGTACTGATCATATACACAGTGTATAGATTCTCTCGAGGTTGCTGAAGGAATTAAGCAGTATGTGAATTGCGCGAATGCAGAGAAGCGGGTTTAAACACAGCTGCAATCAGACATTCTCAAAAGAACATAACAATTGAGAGAATGCAGTGATATCGTCAAAAATAAACGTCAAATTGTGACGTGAAGATACGATGAGAGAGTTCGTCAAATGAAGGTACGGCGAGGGATGAACACAAAAGCGACCTGTTTGTTCGTCGCGGTGTATTTCGTCGTCGTTTCGCGCCGTCGATGCAGTTCTGTTCGATCGGTGGGTCGGCTGTGAAGTGATCGTTCCCTCTCCACTCTCGTCACCACATTCCAATCTCTCGAGGTAGGCTTTGTGTCTACAAGTTTCTCTTCGAGCGATCGTCTTTGTTGTTTAATACGTCGTGCCGTATCTGTCTATAGTATACCAAGCAGGCACACTCGCAATTGCATGACGCATAGAGAGTGCACGAGAGAGATACAACAGCAGACAGACATGTCTTTGAGTTGTCTGCTGAAGTTCACTATCTCAGCTTTTTTGTCGTCGGAAACGTGTGGATTTGCGTTGATGCATCTCGAGGACATTGCTGTCTGTCCGTCTAAGAATAGCACAAAGCTAGGCAATGATAGGGGTGCGAGATGTCATGATGACACTCCACTCTCGCTTTGTCTAACGTTGTGCTTGTGATGCCTCCCTCATGTAAGGTGTGTTAAGTGAACAATACCTCTGGCAGACAACAACGAAACATCACTCTAGCTCTCTTGTCATTACCGTCCTCTCTGTTATACAGCAATGCTACTCTCGTCGTCTTCATTGGAACAACTAGAACGAAGTAATACGGTAGTTGAGATCATGCGAAAATGACAGCAAGAAATACTTCCGGAGAATAATGGATTTAACACAATTGGAATAAGTGACACGACCTTATTGGGGATATTAGCTGATTGCAGTGGACATAATTGTTGATGGGAATGCCTTGCATTGTCCCACATAAGCTTGTATCGTCGACGTGGAAGTGGAATGTGAGCGCATGAATCAGCATAACGCATCGCACAACGTGGTACTAGCAGAAGCATTTTCTTGTTCGTTTGCATGGCACAGCACATTTCAAATACTATCAACAACAATTTCAGTCAATTATCAAGTATGATTGCACCTATGAAGGTACCTTAAGGCTAAAAGATGTTATGTTATAAGCGATACTCCGGATGAGCTGTTGCATTTGGTTAATTGTTGGTGACAAAGCAAAATCGAATTCGTAGAGGAGAGGGGTCATGTTCTCTACTGAGGTCAGCAACTCTCTTCATATGGGATTGCATAGACGTTTTTGTAAACTTATGTATATACTAAAAACATATTATTTGACGATCGAATGACAGCAAAAGGCCAATTACGAGTCAGTGGGATCAGTGGACAATAAAAGTTGCTATTTTAATTAAAGCGACTTTCCATGCACACCTTAGAGAATATCGATAAGGTGTGAGGAGGCTGTGGCGGGTTCGATTCATACCTCAACTTGCTTCATCTAAAACTGTATGGCAATGTGTTCTGCAATCAAAATCCTTTAAAATTTTCCATCCTCTTGTTCGTATCCCATGTCATCCCTTGATCTCTTACTATTCTCTCTCTACTTCCAATTCGCCCGTTCATCGTCCTATTCTTTTCTTTCTTCACCCGAACCTCCGAGGTTCGTTTGTTCCCTCTCCTTTGATCCCTTTCTGTTCCCTCTCCACCTTAACCCTTCGTCCATCTCCTATCCGCAGTGTTATTCCTCACCGAAAGTTTCCTTTGATGGGCAGGGAATGACGATGAATGTTAGAACTGTGCAGAGTTGCTGGTCATTTTTCGAAATTGCGGCACCCGGAGAGCGAAACAATGCAGTAAGTGCGCTCACAGCTCGCACTTTTCTTGCTATAATGGCTTGTGTATGTGGCATTTTTTAATTCAGTAAGCACCTCATAGATTATTATCTCATTAATATTCATCGATTTAGTTTTAACCGGAAAAAAGTAGTCTCAGAATCATAGAAAATTATCGAAAGATTGTAAATTTGGGTAGAACTCGGGAAGAAATGAGGTCATAGAAATTCAGAAAGGAATAGATTTCGTGGGGTTTTTAAAATGCAAATTTAAAAGCACACTTCCTTTATATACGGCACCTAATGAAAGTGCAAATCTTAGGAAGGAACTGATTGGGACCTCTCGAAAAATAGAGAGCTCCAACATTTCAACACTTTTCAAACCTCTATTTAATGAAGTGGTTAATCGCAGAGCCAGTTGAAATGCAGTCACAGAAAGAGATAACGATTTGGGGCACAAGTGCACTTGTTGCTGTCCTGCCATTGGGGGAAGGGGGTTCTTTTCAGTCGTTGTAGGGAGGGGAGGGGCCTAAATTCGGGGTTTCCGAGAGGTAGGTCATAATGTGCGGTGTACAGATAGGAAAGCGACGGTTTGAAAGTTGAGGGGAAAAGTCGAGGAAACGTGTTGCAACGTCCGATAATCGCGCATAAATATCGGCAACTGTGAAGAAACTTCCAAGAGAAGTTAGTTGAAACTACAAAACATTCAGTGGTTCGTGGAATCTGATCGCCGATCATCAAGGCTGTTCGGTTCCAAAATTTAAATGTCGCTGCTGTCGAGTCAGCAAAATCCTGCAACGGAAGAAGTTGTATTGTCCTGTCGAAGGTTATAGGTTCAGAAGGTATATACTGATTGCGTTTTGTCACAGCATCATATCCACCAAATTTCATTGTGTTCAAATTGTAACAACGAGACAGATCGACGGAGAGACAAATACATACATGCATATGCACAAGCAAGACGAATTTATAGTGAATGTTTGTAAATTTCTGTTTCTTTCGTCACCGTTTGTTGTTGTTCTCTTCTAACATCGTAATTTGCTTATTGCAATCTCTTTTTGGGAAACTTATGCCAAAACGAAATTGGCAGTCCTAGATGAGGATAGTGACGGAGATTGCAAGAAATGATCTGTGTAGAACAAAGAGGTTAAGTGCTCGAAAACAATAATATTTATCCCTCTTGGCTAAACTCGTTGCTTTCCATACCAGGTGATCGGTGTTTCGATTGCTATATTACCACACATTGACGTGACTGAAGGATGCAAAACGATCGTTAATGATCGCTGTTGTGATTTGTAATGATGCTGGTGGGATTGTTGAAGGTGAGCATCGCAACAGAAAGGGAATTGGCTTATTCGACAGTCGTATATTATGTCATCGTCCAAAAATGTTCATGCTCATGTTTTCTTGTTACAATTGCCGTGCTTGGTTATGTGCATTGTGCACAGCTAAACAACTATTCTTGTGCTGATTCGTGTGCATTGCGGTCAATTGCGCCACGGATTTTTATCAATCACTTCCTTTGGTGCTAGTTAGCGATATGCAAAAATCTGTGGCGCAGTTTCCATTGAGCAATGCGGAGATTCCGTAGACTTCCATCCGTGACATCTCTTGAGTACATGATGTATACAGTTTCAAGATGGGAGTTCCTTTAACGGGACCATCACTGAGGAAATAGAAGAGCAGAAATCAACGTCATCATTGATAAAACCACTGAGACTCTGAAGGTGTTAATTGCCCTGTGGAATTCGACCGATTCAGCAGGACCGACCTCTCAAATCTGAACCAGCCAGTGAATGGTCACTGTGTGAACGAGTATCCACTGGTCAAGAATTCCACCGACAAATCACTTCACCATTCACTGGTCAGGTCATACAGGATGCAGTGGTGGTCCTAGGGAATGTGCAAGTGTGTTAATGTTTCACATTTTTACGTGCACATTTTGTTCGACGTTTCTTACTGACAAGTCGTATGCAAATTAAATCGAGTCAGGAAGTCACTGCGAGTACAATTGCAAGAATAGTCTCTTGCAAGCATACCGTACTCTCGAAGGTAACTTCTGAGGCAGACGAGCGAGTGGAAGAGTTTCGGATGCTGTTTGCATCGTTCATCCATACTCTTTTGTGATGTTTCACGTTGGCATCGTTGTTACATGATGTTCGTTCGTTCTATGCACTCATATAAAGTCGAATACTCTGCCCTCTCCGATTCTATCCCCCTCTTCATTAAGAATTATCTGCACTATCTGCTCGTATCTGTTGCGACAACGCCAACCCAACATCGTCGTCGATTCGTGTCTGCCCTTGTGACGCAGTCTTCAACACTCACCCCACAAACCGGCCCATTAACGCACAACGAGTTTCATATCGCACGCACGCTTCACTCATACCAATTTCTTTTCGGTGTATGTTCGTCTGCATCGCACTATTTCAACAGAAAACCGGTGCACTACACCTCTTCTTTGTCGTCTCTGCCTGAATGTGTTCTTTCACGCTCTCATTCGTCTGTTGCTCAATATTTTTTCGCGTCGCGATGATCGAATCAATTTTCTCTGCATCTATGGTTTCTCCTCGTTGCAGTGCTCTATTCAAGTTTTCGATCGATCTCTCTCAAAATGCAATGCTATTATAGAGTGTGGCTATAGCGCACGCGTGCTGTGCAATGTGTAGGGCGTATGGTGTTGCGTGCGTTTCTCTTGATCGGTTGGTTGACGCTCGTCCTCGATGCTGTATTGTTGTATGATTGCAGTGTAGCGATTCTCTCTGTTGGTATATGCGACAACCTTTCTTTATTCGCTTTTGCGTTCATTCAACGCATACATCGCTATTTTTCTTCGAGACACTCGCGCTCTAGTGCTGCGGTGATAGTTTTGCCTCGTTTAGATGCCCGACATCCAGCGACCACCCACCAACACTCACAGACAGACAGACAGACACGTCGAGATGATCACATCCGCACCTCTCTTTCTATCTATGCCTCTCTAGCACCAGAGTTGTTGTATAGCCAAAGCCTCGAGATACGTGTGTTGATTCCCTGCTGACCACTCAATGATATAGTCTAGTCTCGTCGTCTAGAGACATGGGCGTCTAATGCTTATAAACGACACTCCGCCTACTGCCAGACCTGTCGTCTAGAATTCAAGTGCATCATATATACTCATAGATACTGCGTTGACGGGAGGGCAGCCACAGTTGATGGTGACTGAAGTGAAGCACGACCGTGCAAACGTTGGAGATTATTACGGTAGGGTTATGGGAGGCATTAGAGGCTAGTACGGTAGGGTTCTAGGAGGCAAACACCTCACAGCACTAGTGCAATTTACTGCATTTCATGAGGCTTGATTATCTTGGTGGGGGATCGTAAAGGGAAATAACCTGAAATTACTCGGTGGAAATTGGGGAGAAAGAGGAGAACTGAAGTGTATAGTGGTACACCACTACGTTCTGAACAAAATGAAGTGCTGGAAAGGTGTTTAAGCGTTTGAGGCAATTCTTCGAAAGGGTTTTGAAGGTAATACGATTGCAGAAAATTCTTTTTTCCATTCATCGCAGCTCACCTTAGCTTTATCGAATGTTATTTAGAGGGGAGGGGGGGGGGTGGGTGTGTAGAATAAGAGGGTGAGTATAATGGATTGATCGTATGCAGATTGCAGATATTACCCAGTTGTAATCAAATATTGCCACATGCAGATATTGTGCACGAATTGAAAGAGTTGCGACATACGAAGGAAGCAACTTTCCGACAGCAACCTGAGGCACGTATAAAGCGATCTACAAAATTAAGAAGCTTCAAGAAAACAGAGCATTACCGCCATTGGGCGGAAGTGCACTTGAGCCACTTCCCATACTTCAAGGGTGGGGAATTTCTCGTGATTAGCAGTACTTACGTTGTGCGCTTGGACATC